>JBBPQL010000230.1:0-38741 GCA_038092515.1 Boletus subparvulus | reverse complement strand
TGCTCGATGCGACCGCTTTGGCCTCGACGTGGCAGTACGACTTGGTGAGTCAATCTTCTCGTTGTCGATCTTCTGATCTTTCTAGTGTGTGATTTGAGTCGTCCTCGGCGACGCGGTGGGTTTACGTGCTCAGTAGGACCTCCTGGATGGTTGATAGGTAGTTGGGATGGCTCAGGTATGTCGCGTTTCGTCCGCTTGTCGAGTTCTTGCTGACTCGATTCATCTTCAGCTAGCGATCGCGTTTCGAGTCCTTTCGACTCGCGGCGCGCGTTGCTCGTTGCGCCGTTCTTACCACCTCGTTTCCCAACTCCCTGGACGCCATCTCCACCACTCTGGGTCGTCTGATAGTCCCCGACATCTCCCGACTTGGCTCGCTCATCCAAGTAACCTTCTGGCCCTCAAACTTGATGTAGCGCGCTCGTTCCCGCGGCTCCTGGGGTGTCTGCCATCGTATCCGGCGTGGTCGACAACATTTGTGCGGTCCGGATCGCCCTTGGCGGCTCTCAACGCCTCCTGCTCGCCTCTATGGTCTCCTGGCCTGTTTCTTTGACTTCGCATGTTCGTTTCGACGAAAAGCTGCATCGTGGGGCTTTGGGAACGTTCCTGGATGCTATGGGGACGGCCTCGTACGACCGCTTCGTCGTCCGGATTAACCAGCTCATCTGGAGGTCTCCTAGGTGAGTCTTCCTCGTCCCTTCGCTCTGAGCGTTCGCGCTCGAGTTCTGACGTGTCTGGCAGCTTCATCGGCTCCTTCCAGTCGTCCTCGACCCTCCCTGACACTGCCAACATGTCCGCTTCGTCATCCGGGTCGTCTAGCTCGACTTGAGGTCTTCCAGGTGAGTTCTCTCGAGTTCTTCCCTTCGGGTGCTGTCAGATTTGTTCTGACACGTTCCGCAGCTTCTTCAGCTTCTTCAAGACTCTCTCGATGCTCCATGGCACTGACGACGCGTCCGCTTTGCATCCTGGGTCACCTGGTTCGACTTTCGTCCTTCCAGGTAAGTCTTTTCGACCTTTTGCCTTCGAGCATTCGTTGACGCGTCCTGACGTGATTCGCAGCTTCATCAGCCGCTTCCTATCGTCTCCGTCGCGTCCTGGCACTCCTGACGTGTCCGTCTGGGCTCTGGTGCGCTCGACATCGCAGCTCGAGGCTGCTCTCCTCTCCCCTTCGAGCTCGACGCTCGGGGACTTGGTTCGTCGCTGCGCGGGGTCGTCGAGTGGTTTCGGTGGTTCAGGTGAGTCACTAGACTCGTTCGCGGGTCGTCCTCGGCACTGACGTCCTCCGTTTTCAGCTAACACCTTCAGCGCGAGTCGACGTGACTCGTCGCTGGCGTCGTTCGTCGTGCCGTCGCCGCTACCTCGTCCACTCTCGTATCCACCTCCCTGGACCTCTCCATGGCTCTGGACGCCACCCTTTCGACTCCCACCTTGGCCTTTCGCGTGCGCGTCCTCGCGCCGCTGCCGGTGGTCTGCGTTGGTGTTGTCGGTGCGCCTGGCTGACTGTGTGCCATTGCATACTGATGTCGTCGCGCCGTCTCGCCTTCGTGGGCTGCTGGTCTGCGCTCCGTTGGGCTGGTGCGCGCTGGCTCCAGCATCGCCGGTCGTGGCTTGACCATCTCGCCGCTCGGGCGGTATGCTGGGCTGGCTAGGTGTGCTTGCGTCCGTGGGTGGGTTCGCTGACCCCGAAGAACATGATTGACTTCATGAATAGTACGAGAGACTACATAAGATGGGCGAGATCATACAACCCATCATCTCCAAGGATCAAACAATACCTTTCCACATCTTCCCTTGTCAAAATCATTGTATGCCTTTGCCGCTACATCAAACCCAACAACCTTCTCCACCAGACTTGTCTCTCCCCCAACCTCTCCAAAGATGTCCTGCCTTCGGAGTAGCAAGTCCAGCGCTATAGGAAACATCGCTCGCACTGGGCAGCGCCCGAAGTCTAACGACACGTTCTTGTCGTACAGCTGTCGGCCAGTATAGGGCAATTGGCTCCCTGCATGCACTCCTACCGAGGTTATGCACCCAAACGGTCTCACCAACTCGTACGCAAGCGAAAGTGCACTAGTGTTCCCTACAGCCTGTATAACGTTCATGAGTCGATCCAAGTCCTTGGCAACACCATGCTCACCTCCAAAACCATATTACACCCGATGCCTTGCGTCCATTTCGTTACGACGTCCTTGCTTGTTGCAATATCAGACACTTCCAAATGGCCATTTCGCTGCTTGACATATGCCTGCGAGACCTTGGCGTATATTGCCTCCACCTTCTTTCGTCGAATTTCCGTCGGGTCAATCGCGACAATGCGAAACTCGACGTCCCTCGCATAGAGCATGTCGATCAACGCGATGCATGCGCACTTTTCTCATTCACAGCTGCATTAACTGTGACAGGCCAAGCTAGGGACCATCGACGTACCACTCCCACTGGTCCAAGACCAATGATGGCGATCGTCAACACCTGGTCTTCTGCTTTCAATGGGACCGAAACGTCACTCTCCAGCAGGGCAGTTCCTGAACTCTGGGGGTATGACCTCGACCTCAGCATTGGCAGAGTCTTCGGATGGTTCAGCGCCTGAAAGGCTGCGAATACACCTGTTGGCAAGATATCACATAGCAAAAGCAACGACGAGTCTGCGAGTTTCCCGATTGACTCTTTGGCCACTTGGTCAGGATGCACAGAGGCTGCCGAGATGCCTTCGAGATTGTAGAGTGTACCGCCGGCACGTGGGACGCGAACATACTGTGCTTGGCCCCCCGGAGTGTTTGGTGTTCCAAAAACTTGGCTTTCGACGCATCTGCAAGTGAAACCAACGCGGCAGTAGCTAGTGAACGCGGCCATTATGATCGTCGGAGGAAAACAGAAAATACGATAGCGTACTGGCATTCTCCACATGACACCGTGAACGGTGAGACGACTATATCTCCAACTTTAAGAGTGGCGTACAGATGTGGTCGACCCGTCACTCCCGGTTGGAAGTTTGCACCTAGGGCAATCACTTCTCCGATGAATTCATGTCCGCAGACGGAACTGAGAGATGTTAGTTTTCGTCATAAAACCATGATGGATACTACACCGGGCAACTTACGGTTCTGTTGACACTTGGGTACCGCGATAGATGTGCAAATCGCTCCCACAGAGCCCCGCAAGCTAGCAGAGTTCAAGAATCCTCGGGAAGCTTGAAAATACTATGCAAGATGCACACACCTTGACTTTGACGATCGCATCGTCCGGGTGTTCTATCCTGTAATGTTATCAGCACCCTGATCGTCCCGGGCGGAATGGCCATGCTAAGCGGGCGAAGCATTCAGACTCACGTTGGAATAGGGATCTCCTCGACACGAATGTCGTATGCTGGAGGGTAGAAACATACTACAGTTTGCATTCCGCTAAATGCTCAGGGTTTGGTTTCACGAGTGAGAGAGTCGGAGATAAGGGTAGACAGCGATAAGGTTAAGTAACGTTCGGTCCGGCCCGGCCCTATTTTGCAGAAGATGTCTTGATGTCACAAGGTCGCCTCATCGTACTCGTCAAGAGCAGAAAATGCTTGAAAGACTGCAAATATCATTCGCGCTGCACATCAGCTTAAACCGGGGCCCCATCATGACCTGGCAGTGACAAATGAAGGAAAGAGATCAGACCGAAATAACTCTTCCGGGACGCCGAACGTCTCGTCGGTCGCCCCAGAGTCAGGAAACGATAGTATACCACCTTGCAAGGTTGACAATACGGATACAAAGCAGCGTAACCCTACATGAAGTTCGCCAGGAACGCAGTACAGATTAACTTGCGAAAAGGACGAACGAGGATATGGCAGGGTAAGGATTAAGGGAAGCTTGTCGCGGTTCCATGGATCCACGTCTCAACAAGCAGTGGTCGTCAAAGTGATCTTGTTGTGTAACCCAAAAAACAGTCGGCTCATGTCGACAAGACTTAGAAGATGGAAGTGGCGATTACGGCTCTTGCGGAACGTTGGTTGAATGACTGGTTCAGGCCTTACCTGACATCCTATTTGACTCTTGCCACCTGTGGTAGAGTTTCCCCAACTTGCTACCCCCTTGAATACGACATTTCCGGTCTACGTCGGCTTGGCATCGCTCAACAGTGGCTTGATGAGCGCCATCCGCTCCCAGGGCATTCAAGTTGGCATTCTCCTGGACCTGATAACAAACGCAGTTAAAGACAACCCAAAAAGGTGTTGGAATGTTTAGACGTCGGACCCAAGTTACTCTTCTCGGAGGGCCATTAACAGTATTACTGCTATGCGGACCTGAGAGCGAACTCTTAGATCTTGAGACATCAACAACCAAATCTTCCTGGGCAACTGCCGGAGAGATCTACCAACATTAACGAGAGATCTTTTCGACCTTCAACCGCACAGCCTTTTGCCCCGTTCCTTTCCCCGACGAGTAGAACAAGTTCGACCAGCTGTGAGGTGGTGCCAGTGGAGACAGACAAGAAAAGACCCACCTGAAGTGATTCAAAAGCAACTTGAGTTAGACGCCACTTCGATTTGGCAACTTGCCAGCTTTGAAGCCCGCCCTCTGATGAAGTATTTTCTTCGACCCATGTTCTGCCAGCACCGCTCCTGTACATGAGTTCGGGCCCAGGCACGATGAAACTGGCAGCGTTACGGCAAGTAGCGGGTGATCGATGATCCTGAGCAAGCCTATCTGTTCACACGCCCACGAGTTGTTGAAGCCTATCCGAACCACTGGTAGTCGAGTCAGTCAAACCAGGCGTACCACCAATCAAATCTGCCACTGGCCCAGTGCCTGTACAATAAGTTACAGTATGCCTGGTGGGTTGCCATGACTCCCTCGCCGTTCCTAGATTACACGACTCGAACAAGCCACGAACCCCTCAATAAGAACAATTTTGGATCGAACATGATAGGGATACTACCAACCCGGACCGTAGACGAAATATGTTCTTCTCTAGTATTCCGAGGTCGTTTTCACACTATCAATACTGCCGAAACAAGGTGTGTCTTCTGTCGCGCTGGAAAGGATCAAGTGACAGAGCTTGATCGCCGTGCCTAATGATTATCCTGAGGAACGCAGGGCAACTTTAACAACGAGCTATTGTATTGAAATTCAAAATGGGTGCGGTAGCGCCTGGTAAAGTATTGCTATAGCGGTAGCTTCGCAGACGAAAGGTGGTCATCTCAACAAACCTTGTGAGCACTCTCTCGGCAATTTCCTTCCCAACTTGAAGGATGACTTCTCGCCGCATCAGGTGATTCGTGAACGCCCTGATTCGACTCTCATCGGTTAAAGATACACATCGCCGCTCCGCATGGTGCCATAGTATAGTCGGCCCTTATAATCACTTATCTTGCCTTCAGTCGTGTGCCCCCCTCTTCCCAGGTCCATCCAGCCATGGCGTCAAACGACAGTCAAATGCTCGGCGTCGTGCTCATCGTCCGCCACGGCGATCGCCAAGGTTTTTATCAAAGCCCGACGACATACACTGCGACTGATACACAAGTCACGCCCCTGGGCAATGTTAGTCACATCTCTAATTCCCGGACAACCCGAAAGCCAGATCCCCCGCTGACTCGTTCTAGCAACAAGAATTTCAGCTGGGCGGGCTCTTACGATCGATCTACGTGAATTCCTCCTCCCCCTCATACATCCCCGGAATAAGCACTGGCCTCTTCGACCAGTCTCAAGTGTACATCCGTGCTGATCTCGGTGGTGAAGGGGGTGTCATATATGACTCGTGTGTTTCGCTCACGCAGGGACTTTGGCCCGTAACGGTCGATAATAATATCACGCTCGCGAATGGATCGACGATCGTCGCACCGCTTGGAGGATATCAGGTTCGTGCATTTGCTTTGGTGGTCTCGCCTATATTGATTCGATCGAATAATATTTGGCGATCGTCAGAACGTCCCAAGTAAGCCATCAGCAACATATCTTGTGATCGAAGCGGCTAAAAAATAGATCAAGTTGATGCCGTCGACCCAAATCTAGATGTCTCGCTGGAAGGATACTTGGACTGCAATGTTGGTAGATTATGGCTTCCCTCTCTTTGCAGTGTATTCAATTGGCTGTAGACGTTTAGCACGCACACGACCAACTTTTACAGCTCCGAGGGATTCCAACAAATGGCCGCCCAAAGTGCTGCTTTCCTCAAACTCCTTCCTCCTTACCTGGACGGTCGGTCGGTCAGCTTGCAAAACATGGTACGAATCCTTGTCTTGAGGAGTGACCTCTACATCGAGTCTGACTTGCTTACAGTGGAACGTACGTCGGTGCTCCATTGATCGCCTCACTTGAAATCGAAGCTTTCTACCAGATTTTTGATTACATGAACGTTAATAACATTCACAACGCCACGTTCGCAGGGACACTTCCTCCTACTTTCCTCGCACAAGCAAGAGCCCTCGCAAACTGGCACGAATACAACGTCTTCACCGACCCGAGCGTATCTGGCATCGGGAACAGTGAGTCATGCCGCACGGACTCCGACCCCACCCGTTGAACCCACGCTTGTGCTTCAGTCGCCGGTCAAGCGATCGTGCCTACCATTCTCAACGCGTTCCATAACATCGTGAACGCGTCAAACCCCTCCAAGATGATGATCAGCGCCATCGCATACAAGCCGTTCCTGTCCCTGTTCAACATGACGGGCGTGGCAGCTGCCAACCCCCAGCTCGCCGGAATCGGTGAATCTCATCCAATCCCGTCATGCGTCCCCACTGAGCCCGCGTGTATGTATGCCAGTGGACTATGCTTCTGCCGCGGCCTTTGAAGTCCGCCAGCCGAGCGCTGGAGGTGAACCCGTGATTCGGCTCAATTTCAAGAACGGCACTGGTGACTTTGCGACGTACAACTTTTTGAGCCAGACGGGGGACGTCCCGCTCTCCGTGTTCATCGACACCGTGGCTGTAAGCAACCTTTTGATCGTTCTCATCGTCGTTTGTGGGGCGACCTATATATCGAGACTGACTCGGCATCATAGCCCTCTGCTGTGAATACGACGGCCGCATGGTGCGACGTCTGCCAGAATTCACAGGATAGGGGATGCGGTGCCCTTACCCTTGCTGCACAACAAGGTAGTTCGGCAGCCTTGTCGCCTATTAGTCTGGTCGGCGCCGGGTTCCTTGGTGCTGGATTGACGCTCGCCGTGGCGATCATAGCGTTTACGACGTTGGCGTTTCTGGGGTTGCTGAGCTTTGGGAAGAAACGAAAAGAGCAGAAGATGCCAGTGGATGACGACGAGGTACGCTTTCAGAAGAAGTTGTCTGGTTGAATGCTGAGCCGTGCAGGTCGAGCTACGAAACACCCCGAGTAATAAGAGTTCCCTAAGGACGGCCGATAGCCTCGCAAGGCGACATGTTTCGTGAACGTGAACCACAATGATCATTTGGAAAAGATGAACCAAGGATCTATGAAACATGTATACTGAATGGAATGGGCATGTCCGTGATGCTTTGATATTAATCCAGATCCTAGAGAAATGTAATGATATTCGAGGTCGTATCATCTCCAGTCGTGGTCACTGTCGGCGGGATCGCTGACGAGATCCTCATCTTCTGTGGCGTCGTGGAACAAGTCTAAAAAGTCATGTCAGACGCGGTGATATTGGATCTAGAAGTTGCAGACAACCATCATCGCTATCGGAATCTTCTTCGTCGGGATAGTCGTTCTTGTAGTACTCTTCGGCTGTGAGGGTTCATGAAAGAACATAAGCACAATACCGTAATCTGGGTCGCGACACAAACCATTGGAATCCTCGTCGGCCTCGTCCTCTTCCTCAGAATCAGAGTCAGACAAATTGTCGTCTTCCGCAGACGGTGGGAGGCCGGTCCTTCCGAATGTCAGTCTTGCTGTGGAAACCTCTGCAAAGTGTACCTACACCGTCCCATAGTTCGCGGCGAACGAGTTCCACTCAGATAATGAATATGGTCTCCTGTAAAACACGTCCCAAACATAGTCGCCGGTGGTGGCGTGTAAATTGGTATTGAGGATGACACCTGACGAGGGGGTTTCTTGTACTGCACGGCTAGGCAATGGGCATCTCAATGAGTGAGTGAAGAGAGCGGCGTACGCGTTAGATAATCTTGGAGCATAGGCAAAAACTTTTCCATCTCAAGATCCATGGGTGGTAAAGCGAGACCCTGGTCTTCGAGGACTGCGTCATACATCTTGAAGTCATTTCGTGGGATATCTTTCGAGGAGATGACTTTCGGACTGGGAGGGCGCCACAAGGTGAGATGTGGAGACGGGCTGCATAGGTTAGGGGGGCATACGGGCTAGTGGGGCGTCTCTTCGCTCTTGGACCTTCCTTATCGCCTGTGATTCTGACGGCATATCGTCGAGCCCCGTTATCCGTTCGGGGAGTAGGTCTTGTCTCTTGACTGGGCGGCGCTTGCGCTCTTGTACTTTCGTCCGAGTCTTGAGCCAACCTCGAGATCCGAGACTACACGGAGAGCATGAGCAGCGCGCACGATGACAACGCCCATTCGTAGACCTCACCTGGAGATTCTCCCTTGTCGCGCCGTCATCCCAAGCGTCGTGCTCGACCGTCTGGGCGAACTGAAACACGTCGACGCCACCGCGTGATTTTTTCCTCCTGAATCGCGATTCGACGACTGCTTGTCAATGCAGCGTGAGCGATGTTCTGGGTGAACGGGTGGCACGATGACCCCGTGGCCAAATGCATACCGAGCGCGTCCAAGGGTTCCTCGGTGCGCTTTCGCTTTATGCGCAGGATGGTGTAGGCGTGGTTTTGCGGTTGCGCGTCCATCGTGTCCTACCTTGTCTTCGTTGTCGTTGGCGTCGGAACGATTCGTTCTGGTTGTGGCAGTGGAAGGCAAGTTGTCCACAGCAGCTTTGCTTGTTGTCGGATCACATAATCGGGAGCTATCGGCGTCAAGGACCGCCGCGAGTCGGAAGATCTCCACAAACATCATACGGTCACCGGTGATCTTCGTGTTTGAACACAATGTCACCGACGGCGGCCCAGCCCTTGGCTCGTATGTACATATTCGCCGCCTGCGAGTGCCCGTCATTTCCGCCTGCCGAAACCGAGAACATGACACACGATGCCGAGTTCTCGGCTCCATGCGTTTTCAACCTCATTGTTTGGCTCATCTCCGCTCGTATCCCTTCAGTCGCGTTTCCCATGAACAAGGTTCTACTCTCAGTGGCAACTCTCACTGGCTAATTACGAAACCCTTTTCGAGTGCTAACTTGGTTTTCAGCCAACGAAGCCTGCACGTTTTGACCGACTACAAGATCTGATAAACGACCGTAAGAGCGTGGGTGAAGACAATGATGCTTTTTTCATCTCATGGTTCGTAATTGCCCTGTTTCAAACTTTTTGTGACTCTCAGTGCGTGCTTCAAAGTCACTTGATTATTTGACTCATCTCCGCTCGTATCTCGAGACGCGTTTCTCATGACCAAGGTTCCAGAGTGGCTAATTACGAGACGCTCTTCGACCCTAGCTTAGTTTTCAGCCAACGGAGCCCGTACTGTGAAATTCATCTCATGGTTCGTGATTGTCCTGAAATTTTCCGTGACTCACTCACTCGTGTTTAATTTCCCTTCGCGGTCCGTGTCAGGTGCTGGGAGGGATCTGTGTTGTAAGCTGCTGCGCCGGTTCAAAAGTCGTGTGGCCGCGTTTTGGTTTGGCTCTCAGCAGGCGGATGGTTACGGACGTCATCATTTGGCTCATCGAGAACGTGCCGTCATTCGATCGAAAGATCATGCCTGTTGAGCACGTTGATTCAATACAGCACCCAGAGCCATCTCGCGTGCGCTCTCCGAGTTGGATGCGCGTGGCAAACGTGATGGTTTTGCTACATTCGACTCCCTTATAACTCATACCCCTTCTGACAGCTCTAGAAGGCCGGCCTTCATTTCAACTGCTCTGGTGTGAATCATGATGTACCAGAGCAGCTGAAATGAACGGCAGTTCGACAACTCTTTCGCAACTAAGCGAGCACAGAGTCTCATTGGCTGATGCAGCCTTCTAAGGGATCCCAAAAAGTGTCTTACAGCATGGGTTCCTTATCAAGGAAGGCCAGGCCTTTGCTTTTGCCTTACCCCGCCAGTGTAATGTAGTTTGCCATACGGAGACCTTTGAGAAGTATGTCGATCGTAAGAGTACTGGTACCATCAATAGCTGGGATACCCGGGGTTCGGCTTTCGTGTCCTCGGCCGACGGGATCGCTTCTACTATTGACCCAATGTCATCGGCGAGCATGGCGCTCCGCAGGGTTGTACGGTAGTATCCCTTCGGCCGAAAGCACCAACGCCGAAAGCCCTTGAGTATATCAGTCGATAGAGGCTCGATGCACGGTTCATATGACCATGGCGAACGCTTTGTCTCTGCAACAAGTCCCTGAAGGGGACTACAGCGCAGACAACTACGTCAAGACCGCCTCCTTTGTATTTTCGGATGAGTACACAGGGCCCATTCTATCCTGGCTGAACGCCAATCCCGGGGACCGAATCATAGATCTTGGTTGCGGAAGTGGAGAACTCACCGTCAAGATCCAGAATGTAGTGGGTGCGGAGGGTTTCGTGTTGGGCGTAGACTATAACGAAGACATGGTCAGTCGTTCCGTTGCATCGTTCCGTTTCATCGATAGACAGGTTTTACATAGGTGTCGAAAGCGACGGGGAATGGCGTCAAGAGTACCTTTGTCTGCGACGTTCAGGACCTTGAATTACCGCCTTCGTTATCGATGGAGAAGCCGTTCGATGCAGCGTTTAGTAACGCTGCATTACATTGGTGCAAACGCAATCCCGCGGGCGTTCTTGCGCGCCTCAAACGAGTTCTCAAGCCCGGAGGACGATTCGTTTGCGAGATGGGGGGATTTATGAACTGCGTCGGTGAGGAACACACGCCTGTTTCGTTTCATGCAAAATATTCAGGAGATTGCAGGCGTCAGGATCGCGTTACACCACGCCGCGAGGAAACGTGGGCTCAATCCGGAGGAGATGGACCCTTGGTATTTCCCGACCGTCGAAGAATACCAAACGGTGAGCTAACAAGGACTTATTAAATTGATACATGACCAACCTAGTCACTTACAGCTGCTACAAAACGCTGGTTTCCGAGTCGAGACAATGTCCTTGGTGCCAAGATTGACACCGCTTGGCGATGGTGGTCTTCGCGCGTGGCTTCAGCTCTTTGCCCGGGGGACGTTTTTGAAAACGGTCAACGAGGTGGACGCGGAGGCGATCATGGAGGAAGTTGAGCAGATGTGTGCGATCGATTGTAAAGATCAAGCCGGTCGTTGGTCGTTGATGTATGTCCGATTGCGCTTCGCGGCAACACTTGTTGCTTGAGCGACATTCCGTTGACTTGAGGTCGACGGACCCGTACATGTATCGAGATACCCATGCCGATCGTGACGATCAAGCCCGTTGCTGTCTTCAAGCTGTCTGCAATGGCAGTTGATCGGATCGCCTGTATATGTGTGCACATCAGAACTTAGAACGGAACCAAGCTTGAGAGTGACATCTTGCGCGGTTTACCAAGTCTGCCTGGACTCCTCTTCCATCAGTTCGGAGGAGGTCAATAAGACACCAAAAGTAGTAGCATCCTCACGAATTCGTCGAACGTAACATGGATCATTAATCCAAACGAGACGGTTCATTGTGATGGCTCAGAGTGCTCAGAAGTCAAGAAGCAGCACCCAAGGGAGAAGCACCGATCAGTGGCCCCATGGACGAAATAGGTGGTGGTTCTGCGATTGCGGCACCGCTCGGATCCATAGCGGTTTGATTGTCCTTCTGACACGTTTATGCGTATCGCGGGATCATTCTACAAGGGATGTATAAAAGTGTCGACGAGCCACAGAAGTCCGGGTGACGGATGGCATGTCCTGATTGACCTAACACCGGCGCGACGAGCCGGGCGAGTGACAAGCCCATCAATTGACACAGCTTCATTCAACAATAACGCATTCCCCCGAACCTGACATGCCAGCGAAACCTTTTCAATTCGACTACTTGATCGCTATCGTGCTCGAAATCCAAGGTCTCCGCGGGTGGTGCCATACCCGGTCTGGAAATTTTGAAATGAAACCCAAATCAACTGCATCATTTCCACTCATATATGGGGTAGCGGTGTACGGCAAGTGGCTCCTGACATGTTTTATCGCTAGCACGAACTTTGAGCTGCGGCATAGGCGGTGTTTTGCTGGAACCCGGAAATGAACTGGGGGTGTCATTCTGAGGCCGAGGGTGATTATCGGCGGCCCGGGGACGCCTAGTACACGCCAACTCCGCTGATCACTGACTCGGGACCAAGCGACCCTAATGGGACCACCTGAAACAGAGGCCTGGAGTTGGTATCAACTTGATATTGATGTCCTGTAATTAAGCTCGGTTGTCATGCGTGCGCTCGGACCAGCTGAAGACCTCCGTGTCCTCGCGAGTCAAGTCAGGATGCCCTGGCAAGTAGAGTCGAGTCGACCAAACGAGGAAGGATCGACAATGAGCCAAACGGACGCAAACAGCGTACCACTGTGGACCAACAATGTGCTCGGTCACGTGGTCCACATGCTAACGCGCCGTGTTCAAGTTTCACGACCACTAACGAGCCGCACCGCGTCCGGCCAGAATGTCCATGAACGACCGCCCGGCGTGGCAAACGGACGACCTCGACGAAGAATGGGTCGACGGGAACGACTCGCTCGGCACCCAGTCCATCTCTCTCACCACACCACTCCCCGATTTCTTACACACGCCCAGTGCACACAACGAGCACGAGACGTGTCCAAACACAGCGGGTACATTTCTCATCAGGGAGGACATGCCTGTCGCTGCATTCCTGCCAAAGACGCCCGGCAGGCAGATCAAGAAGGGCGGCATGAAGGACTTCTTCAGTCCGCTGGCTCTCGAGAAGATGTTCGAGCCACCCTCGCCGCCTCCACAGAAACCGCTTCCGTTGGCACTCACCGCTGCGCCAGCCGTCCCTTCTCGCTTGTCACAGGCGTTCACTCCGAATGACAGCTGGTCTGACTCGGATCCGAGTGCTCGCGGGAATACACCTGACCGTGGCGCACTCGTGTCGACACCCCCCACAGACCTCATTGCTCCATCTTCATCTGCGCTCGGGCCACGCAAACCCACCCTGGAGGGCCCGTTCACCTTCACTGTCCCGCGCCAACGACCCAAGTTTCCGCAGGCGGAGAGCACCCCGGGGCACGTATACAGTGCTGCAAATCCACCAATGACAGATCCCAGACTTCGCTTGTTCCAACTTCAGTACGACACCTTCACACGCGATCACCTCTCGGCAATGGTAGATTCCATCGCAGTCAATACCCCATCTGGAGGAAGTGCCGAGGGTAATGGCTCGTCCCCTAGTCCCGTTCAACGCGTTCTCTTCAGGCCACCGCAGACCCCCGTCTCAGACGATACTCCCATACGTAGCATCAAACGCATCAAGCTCAGTCCCCCATCCGACTTTTATGGTGAGGGTGCAGGCGCAGGTGCGGTTGTGTCGCGTCCAAGGGCACCTCGGGTGGATTACGTTGGCGAATCGCGTTCGCTCATGCAACAGATCAAGCAAGCTCGCGATTTTTCCACCATTTCTACCAGTGTGACGGCACAGACCCCTGTTACGGACAAATCCCAGCTGAAAGCGTCAGCGCGGATCCCTTTGAATGGTGAGTCTGTTCCTCTCACATCCAAATCATTCCAACCGTAGATGCTAGATAATCGCGCCTTCCTTATGCCGATCACCAGTGAGAGGAGCGGCTCTGTCACAGGGTCGTCCACTGCTGCGCCAAGTGGTAACTCCTCCCTTGCTCTCCGGCTACAGGCAGCAAATCTCATGCAACAAATCAAGAACGATATGAGGGGTTCAAAACGCTTGTTTTCCGGGGATACAGAGTTCTCACGTTATACCCACGCGGAGGATGAGCGAACCGATCTGTCCGCATCTGTGCTGGAGAAATCACAACAAAGCATCTGGTCAAGTGGGAGTCACGAACGAAGCCGACGGAAGCCATCCAAGCCGGGGTCTCCTCGCCGCCCCTCCTCCACTTCACGGCACCACCCCAGTCCACGCAAGTTCTCTCGCTCAGTCTCCGATGACCGTGAGCGCAGTCTCGTTCTCGACATGTCCAACATGTCGATCGAAGCCCCGTGGCAAACAGAAGGGCGTTCTATTAGGACGCACACGACGAGCCCAGCGCCAAATCCCAACATTCCCCATATCAGAATTACGTCATCAGCCACGTTCCCCCAACCGCCGACCCAAATACCTCGTTCATATCCGTCTTCCTCGATTCGTTCAGGCAACAATGATGATCTGAACCGGTTCGTATCGTCAAGCACAGCTTCTGGAACGACCATCACCGCCAGCAGTGCGCCCTCGTTCGTGAAACACGCAGGGCCCGTTCATATAACACACATTACGCCCTCTGATATTCCGTCACTACCACAGCGCGTTGGGAAGATGGTGTACGACAAAGATCTTATGAAGTGGATGAGAGCGTCCGCACGGGTATCATCCGATGGCGATGATCTGAGAGACCATATCTCTGTAACGGATGCCGAGAGTGAGGACCCATTTAGGGATATTGATAGCCTGCGAGAGGATGACTCAGGGGGCACAAACGTGAGCGTGGGTATTACAAAAGAGGCCCAAGTCGCGCAGGAGGCAGAAGAGGTGGAAGAAGAAGAAGCGCACTTTAAGCAACACCCGACCCGAATAGAGGAGGAAGAGGAAGAAGATCCCAACGACCAGGAGGAAGTGGGCTTGATCTCGTTCACGTTCGATGGTCCATCTGTTGCTCAGGTTCGGATGGTCCCTTCGGGGGAAGATGACACCGGAGACGATACCACCGTATCTGATTCAGAAGAGGACGAGGGTGCGGGAACGGATGCCGAGAGCGCACCCGCACCATTGGTGTTTGACTCGGAGGACGATATTTCCAACGATTCCCCCAACCAACAGTCAGTTGAAGCGACACCGGTCGCGCCTCGCAGGGCGTCCGTTGTTACGACGCCTATGCCGCCCAAGTCGGCGCTCAAGAGCGCGAGCGTGACGCCCATATCCGCGATGAAGGACCCCAACAGAGACAAGTACCGCACGCCCGCTCAGAGAAAGGGGCACCGGAGATCCGTCAGTTTCTCGGATGGACAGCGCGAGGGTCCCATCAGGGGGCTCACCGCGAAGCCGCACGAGAGCGACGACGACGTCGGGACGAGCCTGTCCTCTTTCCAGCCCACGCCGACCCAGAGCTCAAGCTATCCGCCTTCGGCGCGGTCTAAACGGATCGCTGAGATGATGCACAATCTCGAACATACAGGTAAGATTCGCGCGTTCCTTGACGAGGTGATACTGGCTGAATCTCATGACTAGTCGAGTCGGAGGAGTCACCAACGAGATCCTCGACGCCGATCCCCGACGTCGAGGAGCTGCAACTCGTGGGCAATCGGCGTCCGAGCAGTCAGATTGCGGTCGCGGACGCGAGCGAGACGTCTCGGCGCGTGTTCTCCATGTCCAAGAGGAGCAACGTTTCCGAGCAAGATCGACGGAATGCGACTTTCTTGACAGAGTGTTCTTTCGGAGTTGCACACGACAAGCTCGTACAGGTGATCACTGACGTACAACCCTTTGAGCCACATTGGGAAGACTTGAGCAGCATCGATTTGTCGAAAAAGTCGCTGGACAGCGTCGCAAGGCTCAAAGAGTTTTTGCCCAAACTCGACTCGCTGACATTGTGGGTGGTACATACACACAACGAGGTCTCGTAGACTGACGTGAAAGTGACAGAAACTGCAACCAGCTGTCATGGTTGAGTGGAATCCCTCCATCCTTGCGGACGCTTTCTGTCGCTTCGAACGTGTACGTCCGCTGGGATTTGTCAAAGTGACGTTGGCATACTGAACGACCGAAGCTTGACAGGCGTCACATCATTTGGTCACCTTCAAAACCTCGAGAGGCTTGACATCAGCAATAACGATATCGACTCACTGAATCGTAAGTGCAGCGCATCATATCGTTGATGAAATTGGTACTCGAATGTTGATGCGTCAACCAGAGTTGCAGTGTCTCCGGCACTTGAGAGAGCTCAGAGCCGATGGCAATCGGATTACAAACTTGGATGGATTGCAGAAGCTGGAAGCGCTCACGAAGCTAAGCGTGCAGGGTAACCTGATTCGTGAGGTCGACTTGAGTTTGTTCCGATGGTACGATGTTTCTTCTCCCTCCCGCTTTCCCAGTGACGACATGTCTTGGCGTGTTCCTGTAGGCCACTGCTAGAGATGCTGGATCTAAGCCAGAATAAGCTCGTCAGGGTTGCCTCCCTGGCGCCGAATCTTCCTGTGTTGATGGTGTTGAATCTAGGTAGGTCGATATTGTGGTCGTCATGCGTACCTGACTGATGTACTTGGCAACTCGAAGATGGCAATTTACTGGATGATCTTGATGCCGGTGGTTCTATGACGAGGCTGCGCATTTTACGCGCAAGTAACAATCACCTGCACAGCCTTAACGTGGGGCACTTTACGAACCTGCGGACGCTCTATCTGGACAACAACGCGCTAGCAGGTCTGGTGAGAGGGGAACGGTTAGTGAAACTGGAAAACCTATCGATGCGAAATCAGAGCTGTCGGGATTTGTGAGTGGCATGATTGTTTTGGCGGTGACATGACGTGACGGGATCTTTCATTATGGGTGCCTGATTGATGGGCCAATGATCGTGATCTGCAGCCATCTCTCGACTCGCCAATTCCGGGATGTGAGACGGCTCTATCTCTCAGGTATGTGGTGTGCTTCCAGAAGATGATCTGTGGAGTGGAGCTGATGACGAACGTATATCTCGTTCACTAGGCAACAAACTCAAAACAAATTTTATCGAGGAGGCGTGTTACAATCTTGTCTACCTGGAGGCGGCGGCATGCCGGCTGACGACGCTTCCGCGCGAGCTGGCGCGGCTGGCTCCCAACCTTCGTGTGCTGAACCTCAACTATAATTTCTTGGAGGACGTGGCTGCGCTGGACGGTCTCACGAGACTAAAGAAGCTGACGATGATTGGATCTCGGTTAAAGGGAACGAAACCGCTGATCCGTGTTCTTCAGCGGATGCCCGATGTGGAAATGCTCGACTTGAGGTGAGGACGCCGCTTCGGCGTTTCGGCATTCACTAGTTGGGCCAGAGTTGCCTGTTTATGCTCGCTCTTTTGTTGACGACACCCGGAACTGACCGACATGTTGGCAGGATGAACCCGAGTACGCTCGGGTGGTATCTACCGCTTCTGGTACGGGACGTGCCTGGAGCATTGCAACCATCGGAGAACGGGGCTGGTGTGCGGCGCAGGGGTGAGAAGGGAAGTGAATGTGGGTGGCAAGAGCTGGACGCGAAATTCAGGCGGGACCTCCCGGACGATGCGTACGTCGGCCGCCTGGCGTATCGGGGACTGGTTATGCGAGCATGCCCACGGATCCGGATGTTAGACGGGGTGGAGGTATCGGAGAAGGAACGGACGAAGGCTAATCAGCTACTGCAGGGAATCATGGGAAAGGGGAAGATTAAGGGGAGAAGAGCGGGAGGGCCAGCCGATATGGAAGAGGGTGATGGTGACAGATTATGCCTGCGCACATGACTTGATGTGATTTGAACGATTTGGTCATGCGCGATGTGGATGTGTTACAGATCTGATCGGATACGATAATTTGTTACAAAATATAATTGTAATATGGGATCAGAGGGGTGGGATCGATGACGGAGGGGTTACGAGAAGGTTTGATGGGGCCGGGCGTTCGGAGAAGAGGCGAGTGTGGTGGGGCTGTGTGATATTCTGAGGCCAAATCGGGCGGCCGAGGCGAAGAATTGAGGCCCCGCGCGCGTGAAGGTGCCTGGACCGGGCAAAATTGAAAAGAGACGGCATCTGAAACAGTGTCCTCGAGGCGCCTGGCGAGGACTTGTGCTCATATATCTATTTGGGGGCGGCATTTCGTTATGGGAGGTGCCCTGATCCCGGTTGCGATGGTCAAGAGGACGTGCCGAGAGGGGTCAGGAGGTGGACCGGGCTGACAGGGAAGACGGGACCGAGCGTGACGATGTGATTTATTTGACACGGAGGCTGCTTCGACGTTGGGTGTGCGGACGAGGAGAAGGAAGGCGGCGGACGGTTATTCGCTACCGAGAAGGGCTCGCGGGATTGACTCGCACATGGTGAGATGAAAAAGCGACGGAAACGTTGCCGGCAAACGTTAAGCTTCCCAGGGCTAATTACTTTCTTTGAGTGCCTTGCACAGCGATCGTATTTCATACCAGCGATGCACCGAAGAAACGGCACCTGCCTCATCCCCCTACTTCTCTCCACGACGAATGTCCGACACTGACGCGAGCAGCATCCTCTCCAAAAAGCAGTCCTCTGCCTCCGCCTCTCCGCAGCCAGACAACAGCCCCGCCGACGACACCCACTGGCAGCTCGACCCCGACACCCAAAAGGTCCAGCTCCCCTCCATATTTTCCACCTTTGAGGATCCCTTCGTCCGTCGCCCCTCCCTCGCCTCCGACTCCGCATCGAACACCCGCTACAGGGCGTCCCCGTACCCGCAGCCCGCCCGCAGACTCACCAACCCACCCGCATACCACTTCCCCGATACCCAAGACCACAATAATTACCCAGAACCCGCCCCGTATCCCCTCCCGAGCATACCCACTTCCACGCCCCAGATGTCTTCCTTCGCCGCCCCGCTCACCCCTGATCTGCGCCAGCAGGCCCCCTACGTCGAGTCCGACGAGTGGCCCAACTCCCCGGCCACGATCACCCGGCCCAGCTCGACGCCCGGCCGCTCCCATGTCCAGCTGAAGTACGAAGACGGCTTCCGCCACTCTTCTTTCAGCGCGCCCATCGGCCAGCAGCAGATGTTCCCGAACGCGAGCCGCATCTCGGGTCAGCAAGATCGAAGGCCCTACCCGCCTGGTGCCCCCAAGTCCGAAGAGTGGTCCTTTCCCAATCAGGAATTCGTCTTGCCTCCCAGCAACCCTTCCTATAATTCATCGTCGACGCCCCTCTCCCCGGCTCAGCCGCCTGCCCCTTCGGCTGTGCCCCCGCCACCATCGCCCCCGTCCCGCCCCCCGCAGACGGTCCCCTCTTCCACCCTCGTCGATCGCCCCACCAAAAAACGCGGAAAGCTCCCCAAGGAGACGACCGACTATCTCAAAGCCTGGTTGCATCGCCATTCGGACCATCCATACCCCAGCGAGGAGGAGAAAAAACAACTGTGCCATGCCACTGGCTTGAGCATGAGCCAGGTGTCCAATTGGATGATCAACGTGAGCCACCCAGCGTTCCCGTCTCGCTCTTGACTCACCCCCACCAGGCGCGGCGCAGGATCCTCGCACCCGCTCATAGAGCAGCCTCGGGTCCTACCACATCCGCGCCATACCCCCCAACCCGCACCACGTCTGCCACCACGGCCATGCTGGATCCCGTGTCGCGTCGCCCATCGATTCCCCAGGAATCGTTGCAATTGTACCACCCCATGTCGCTGCAGTCGCTTCCGTCGTCCAACCAGAACCATGCACCCTCGTCGGCCGACTATGTTGGGTCGAACCGGCATCTTGTCGGAATGCCCCACAGGCCATCACACCAATATCACGGGGGATCAAGTGGCCTTGACGTGCCCCAATCGAGGCACTCCATGGCATATGTGCCGGGACAAGGACATCACTCTGGGAACGGCAGCCAAGCGGCACACTATATACCATCTGGGGTTCAGATGTCCGCTGCCCCGTCCCTTTCCGCAAGCCCGTTTGCGTCGCACAATCTGGGCGGCCATCATCATCACGGGCAATCGTTGTATTCGTCGCACCACTCTCCCAGCTTCCTCCCGAGCCCGACTGGATCTGACAGGCTACCGGCGCATTCCACGGACCACACGCACAGCTACTATGGCGAGAGCCAACCGCACCCATCGTCCAATCCTGGATCCGCTTATTCTGGCCCGCATTAATTCGATGCAAGTTAAATGGATAGGGGGAATCTGATACATTTGATGCCGAAAACACAACCGCGTGTAACAGTATTATTAGTAGTATTATACTGACTTACCTAAACCCCACTAATGGCTTCTCGCCTTCTTGCAACCGCCATACAGCACCCACCCCTGCAGAAAAAGATTCTTTTTCATTTCTTTCGTTTGTTCTAGATCCCATCGCCGCTACGCGGGGGTGCAGTCTCCTCGGGTTTCTCCCACCAGCGGAGAAGACATTCCTAATTATTTGTATCCTTGCGTGCTTCCCTCTTTACCTTGTATGGCATGTCTTCCCCACCTCTCTTATTTTTCTTTCCAGATTCGCATCCTGTGTACCTCGGAGGGAACCATTCTTGTTACAGTAATCCTGTATGAATTGAAACATTTGATACCAGAAATACCATTTTCAGCCTTTGCTATTTTGATATTCGTTTGGCTGATGGCGGCCGGCGGCGGCGCGCGTGCTTCTTTCTCTGTCTTTTCTTCTCTCTTTCTCTTACGAGACCCTCGTGTTGACATCCGATCGCGATCATATCGATATACAGCGACGATTGTACCCGGACCTCCTCGGCTGGAACTTCTCCCGCCGCACAAACTCACGCTTGAAAAAAGCCCAGTGGTGGTCCGCGCCACTACTGCAGCCTGAGTGTCCTTCTCCTTCTCTCGCAGAGTCTCTCGCCAAAACGTACAATTCAAATTAGCGCCGTGTTTCCAACCTTTCTCGGAAAACGGGGGTGGCGGAGCGTCGGAGCGGAGAGATGAGTGGGGCACAGGGCTTTTTTTTTTTTGCTCCTTGTTTTGTTTTCGAAATGGCCCCATGATTCGGCACAGCAACGCGCGTCGCGGGTCGGTGGGTCCAGGTCCAGAACAGCCTCGCGTCGCTGCATGCTCCTCCGAACGTTGATACATACACGGTAGTATACTGGTCGATAATGACGATGGATGACGCGTCGACCCCAGGAGTCCGAGGCCCACGTCGCCAGCCAGTCGTAGGCGAACGAACTCGCATGCAGGATCCTACTAAACTGTAACTGTAACTGTAACGCGCCGAGAACTTGGCCCAAACCCCCCCCAATGCCAATTTGAACTCGTCAGCAAGATCGTCCAGGCTTGTGTGACTTGAAGCAAATCATAAGCGCGCAACCGACACCGAGATTTTGGCGCGCGTGCTACGCTGCAACGCTGCGACGGACCGCCGACGGTAACCTAAAAAAGGGGTGTGGTGGTTGACGACGAGTACCCGCGGCATAACCGAGCGATATGGAATGATTGGCTTTGGAAACGGGTAATGGATATATACTTGGAGTGCAGAGCAATATTGAAACTAGTTTCGCTGGCACGTCGGCTAGCAGCGACCCGTTCCATTCCGATCGAGATTAGTTCCGCCGGCTCTGCCCGCAGTAGTATGCAGAAGACGACAAAGGAAAGAAAGAAGAAAGGAGACAGGAGAACATGATGAAGGGGAACCGCGGGGGGATAGGGGGTTCGGGAGGATCTGTTGATCAGCCTATCTGTGTTTTACTTTACTTTACTTTCAATCTGTTTATTTTCGTTGTGTTTCTGCGAGTGGCGAGCCCACCAACCCCGAGGCCTCCGAATGATACAGCCTCAGATCTGTGACATATACACCTACCCGAGCTCAAAGTTTTTTACATATTTCATTCCAGAGAGCCAAAACGTCCTCGCCGAAACACGGACCGCCACGTCACACCCCACAACCGCACCCGCGTTGATACGATGCTCGTCTACGTACGAGGTGGGTGCGGAGGACGGACGTTTGAACGAGAGGGAATTAGGCTAATACAGCATTTCGAAACAAACGTTCTTTTTCCCGTTTCGTGGACCGTGGCCAGATGGGGGCCCCGGATATAGTCCGTATTTACCCGTGCAGTAGCCGTTTATGTTTGTTTTTCCGTCTTTTTTCTTCTTTCTTTTTGTGTTTCTTTAGCGAAGTGAGGGTGAGGCTCACGCCGAAGGCGCTTATCGGATATGGCCCCTGATAATCGCGAGGCGAAATGAGGCGTTTTGATCTGCCCAGTTAGTTGGGACGGAAGTCGAACTATGAGGGGACGACCGCAGCTCCCCATTCCTAGGAATCGGATATGATATGATCGGTGATGACCAATCCCCCGTACTACTCTATCATTTTTTAAGCTTCTTTGCAGTGGCACGCGTTGGTGGACTGCCCCACGATATCGGTGGCGTGATGCGTTGTAGCTCTGGTTCGTTCTCGCTTGCTTCCAAGAGATCCTACGGAATGGAAGGGGAGGAGGGGGAGGAATGAAAAGGGGAAACAGGGACCGGGCATCCGGCTCCGGTGAACCAACTGAGCTAAACCCCATATGGTAAGAGCCCCGCCTTACAACGTCATTTGAAAAAGACACCCTTGGCAATCTGAGAAGGAAAAAAAAGCAATGCGAAGGAACGGTAAAGAAAAGGATAAAGCTGAGCCAAGTTGGGGAAATGCCATCAACGGAGCCCCAGTAGCCCGTCCCGGTGCACTGCCAAAGAACGACCGACTGCATCGTGTGGTTTTACATTACATGCTGAGAGACACGAGCACTTTCGTAGGCAACTTTCGGAAAACGGTGATCCGAAACGTGCAGGGGAGTGGAGCTGCGAGTGGACTTGTCTTGTGATCACGGTACACCGTAATCTGGCTTGCCGCTGCTTTATTAATCACAGGGTTTCTTGCGGCCGTGGAGACCATGGTTGCGATGACGACCGGGATACCGTCGGCGTCTCGCCGTATTCGTCCCGCGTGATCAACTTCTCCTTTTCCTGTTCTCATCGCGCTGCCAAGGAAATACATACAATACCGGGTCACCCAGGGTCCCCACCGGCCGAGTGAGAATCGAGTAAAGGTTAGGTACAAAGTTCACCATCACCCCCTTGCAAGGCGGGAAAAGTTCGAATGGAAATGAGTGCGGTCGCATCATAATCGGGTACGTACCTCGGTATGTGTACGTAGAGTGGGTGAGTCAGCATGCCAGTGGGGACGCTGCACTGCCAGTGCCAATGTACATATGCTGCTACGTGACTGTAGGTAATACGAGTAGATCGATGTGCCGATCCACGATCTCTCGCTAAGCTGCCGCACGCGTTTTTAGGGGTTAACGCTACTGCGTACCAAACGACGGAGCGCGGAGTGTCTGTTCTCTGTGGGTCCTGATTTCGTGGGGTTGTCGAAAGATCAAGTTGGAGCTACGAAGGCGCCTTCCCACATGTCTGAGCTAACCACTACGTGGTCCACCATAGCATTCCCGCGGACAAGGACCTCTTCAACCACTCAAGGGGTTAAGGCTCCTGATGAAATAACGAGATGTACGAACACCATACTGAGGTAGGAGAGCCGTAACGTTACGTTTCACCTGGGCCGCTCATGTGAGAGGACGGGCCGAAGTTGCTCCGGGATCCGGGACTGGACGACACCATACTGAGATAGAAGGATGGGTGTCGTAACGTATTACGTTTCATCTGGGCCACTCTTGTGAGGACGAGTCGTTGATAGGAGGGACTGGACGGATGAAAAGGGGCATATTGTTGCCAGAATTTGCTCGAGATTTTTCCACAGGACGAGCAACGACACTGTAAGATGAAGGTGAAGACCGTGTGATTAGCTCATTATGTATCATGCGCCGAATCGGATTGGTCCACGACTAAGGGAGGGAGAGTGGGATCGTTTAACATGAAACGCGGAGAGAAGCATAAAGCACGATCTCGGATAATTGGGGGGTTCGGAAAATGCCAGATGAACATGCTTACTTGAAAGTCTTCTCGATAATTACCGAAGGGTCCACTGTGAATTCGAGATCACGAATGAGTGTGAAAAGGAACATTTTGATCCTGAAGCCAAAAATATCAGCACACACATCTCCCTCTCCCGTAATGGAGTCTGTATCAAGAATAGCCTCCCAAGCCAAGAGAATCACAAGGCCCTGTCAATGGGACCCGAATGGCCAACTGGGCCAATCGAATCCATCTTTCCCTGCAAGAGGGAAAAAGTCTAAAGAAAGCAAATCAAGCCTCGTGCCTAGTACTACATGGAAGGAAGTTGCCAAGCTCCAGCGATTGCCACGGAGGACGCAGCAGATGCAGGAATAAGGATGTTCGGACGAACTCACTCGGCCAGTGCGAACCTGTAACCTATACACCCGCGGTTTCCGCTCAGAAACGTCAATATATTTGAGTACAAGCCTTGAATTGCCTTGCTGCTCTCGGGCGGATTCTTCCAGCGTTCTGGCCTGCCACCAAGCGCCACTGATCAGATGTGGCTCTACTCAGGGACGAAACCAGGGTAATCACGTACCTGAAGATATGTGCATCTTGACCCCATATGGAGTAGCATTTATTAATCGCTTGAATAGGTATCGTGATGATGTTGTGTTTGGCAATCTTTATCGTCGTGTTGAGCTCCCCATACTTATCCCGGAATGGCTCCTGAACGGGGATCTCATCGTCCTCCGCAGCCACTCGCATCGTCCACGTTACAGGGGCATGGAATCTGAGTGTCTCACGAACGACCCAATCAAGGTATTCTAGCTTGAATATATCCTCTTCCAATGTCGGAGAATCCAAAGCTATGGTGCGAACAGTCTCCCGTAGGCGGTTCTGACATTGAGGTGCACTTGCCAGCGCATACAGACACCAAGTGAGCGCAGAAGACGATGTTTCGTGTCCTGCGATGAGGAAAGTAGATATCTGACATAAAACTTCTGGGGTGGTCATCCGTTGAGTGGCAAAGGAAGCCATATTCGATTGCACTGCGGGTCTAACTCAGGGCAAGGCACTCCCTCGGGACCGAATTACCCACCAAGTACACTCAGCAAGTCAGGTTCGATCGATGATGGTGAATAATCCTGATTGTCGTCCGAACAACGTCGAGCGTCAAGTTCATTGATCGTTGCTCTGCGCTCATCGATCAGCTGGAGACCAATGCGGATCAAGTGCTGATGCGCTTTCGCCATCATCTCGGAATGAGGGCGCTATGCATTATGATAAGCCGTTATAGCGGGGTTATATAGTCCGGTATGACGCACGAATTTCCGAAGTAACGGGACCCACGTTTCGAGAATGGTGCGCAACTGAAGTTTCTTGGCTGTGGTAAATATCAATTGGTAAGCATTGGCGAGCTCGTCGCTCTTGCCCGAGAGGGCGTTGAAGTGGTATCCAAATCCTGAATTGCCCGTTGATGAATGCTCGGGTCTTTTCAGGGCCATCCGAATGCGTACCTGCGATCCCAATGACGTCTAGGGTAGCCCTAGAAAGCCACATCAAGACATCTATTGACTTGGATTGATCCTTGGAGAGGATAATCCAGGCATCACGCAACTTGCAAGAGACAGTCATGGCTCACAACACTTTCAACAGGCAGAGAGGAAACACACACCTCAGAAGCTTTATCCCTGAACACCGGGGTGAGTCTCTTGACGTTCGTTGCTGTGAACGCAGGGCTCTACCAAGTAGAGCGGATCAACAACAATGCAATGATACGACAGCGCCGCTACTCACCAGTATTCTACGCTATAGCGGAGCAATTCAAAAGAAAGTTGGTCAATGGAAAGAGGTGCCTCACCTGTCTTCTATGTACATCGCCTTCTGTGGTGAGAATGCCTTCGTCTCCCGCACCCATCGCTGCGAGGTTATCGCGGACGAAATCTGGTTTCTGATAAGTATCGGAATGAGAGAGGATGTGAGCGACTGCAGTCAGGTCCGTCGTCAGCAATCGAGGCCCTCCAAAGAAGCCCTTGTATGCGTAAGTGGATCCATAGGCGGCCTCCCAGTCGTAGAGGAGCCCTGTGTTCTCTTGGTTGTACATCTCGCGCAGGTTTCCCAGCATAAACGATGGACTGGGTGGGCCGCGAAGACGTCGTAGCGGGGAGAAGCACTGCCGCCAGAGCAGCGCTATGAGGTCGGCGAGGGCATAGCTCGTGGCCAGGACGAGCGCGGCGAGCAAGCCTGTCCAGAGGAGGAGTGCAAGCGACATGCGGGATTCGCAGGCAGAAGGCGCTTCCTAACACGCTGCTATGCGCTCGGATGCCACCACCATCGTCGACACAATTTCCTCGCCGGTCATCGCTTCTTTGCTTTCGGTCCACCCAAACGACGTAACCCAACTTGGCCAGCAACTTCCATCTCAGTGGTCTCCGTGGTGGGCCTGGGCGTCGCACTACGCACATGTCCACCCAGAGCACCCGCCAGCCTGGCTGCAGCTGATGCGCTACTTTATGCGTCCGTGTGACGACGACAGACCCAAGGTCGACGTGAGTGGCGCTCTCCGACGGCACCTGTGCGTCGATAATCCGGCTCGCTAGATTCCGCCAGAACTCTGTTCTTTGGTAGATTCCGTGCGCAGCCTGCAACTCCAGCGTACCCCATCAGGTGAGTCGCTTGCCAAATTCCACGAGGAACTCGGCGCGATAATTTCCCACTCAGTACTAGCGTACGAAACGCGCCATGCGGGCGACCGCTCCTATCGCATCTCGCCCAAAAAAGAGCACGAGGTCGATCGCATGTCCTCATACATCCACCATCTCGTTCACTCACAGAACCCACGGTCCGTTTGGCATGCGGTGGACGTTGGATCCGGTCAAGTGGGCTCTCCTATCATGGATGTAATTGTTGTCTAAACTTGAGTCCTTAGGGATATTTGTCCAGAGCACTCCAAGAATTGGACTTTCACGTTCTTGCCCTGGATGACAACGAGAACCAAACATCGGGTGCCAATCGGTGGACGACCAAGGAAGCAGCACGTCAATTAAAGAGAAAACACCGCAGCGATTCACAGACCCCAAACGGAGCTCGGAAGGGGTCACTCACCCATCGGACGGTTCACGTTTGTCCTCGGACATTAGAGGGGTCCATAACTAATTGGCTCAGCGATCCACCAGGAATCCAACGACGCGACGACCCTGACATCCATAATTCATCGGCACCTCCAGAACCCGTGCCCGTTATGATGGTCGCTCTTCATGCTTGTGGCTCCCTGGTTGTCGATGTGCTGCGTACCTTTATTTCGGATCGTGCCCGAGCGCCACAGGCAAAGGGTGTGGAGCGCGTGTGGAGACCCCACTCTCTTGTCGTCGTGGGTTGCTGCTACAATTTGATGTCTCCTTCTGGTACGCATATACATATGTGGCTATAAATGCCGAACATGAACGTCCGGAGATTACAGATTTTCCCTTGTCAAAACCTCTTCGAGACTTGCATCCAATCCCAAAGTTGACGACGGCGGCCCTCCATCTGGCCGCCCAAGTGCCCTCTCAGTGGCTGAAGGATGAAGACGCGATACGAGGCGCCGAGCTGGCCTTGCGCAAAGTCGTATATCGAGCTCTCCTACAACCCGTTTTGCAAGTGGCGGCTGCGCAGTCGAACGCAACCGCAGATCCCGGAACGCTCCCGGAACGAGCCGTTCAGCCCGGTCTCGGAGAGACACTCGGGAATCGCCGGCTGGGCAAGCTCAACGACAAGGTGTACCAGGATTGGCCGACATTTTTGGAATGCGCCACAGACAAACTGGGTATCGACCTTGCAGCGGTCAGCACGTCTCTCCCCGACTGCTTCACGCACGAGGCAGTCCGGCTGAAAACGGAGAGTGCACTGTTCGTGCTGCAAACACTCCGCTGCATACTAGGGCCGTTGATCGAAACTCTGATTCTTCTGGACCGCCGCGATTGGATAAAGGATCAATTGGCGGAGATGAATGATCGCGGCCAAGAAGTGGAAGTGGATATTGTCAATTTGTTCGATCAAGCTACTGGGAGTGGAAGGAACGTTGCGCTGGTCATCAAGCCTCATCAAGCCCGCCGCAGAGTTTATCCTGTGAGCGAAGGCATTTAGGTATCCGGGGGCTGCGCCAAACCCCACCCTGCGCCCAATGCGATACAGTACTTCTTGCAGGGACAAATTACCAATTTCCGTTCAATGGCCACGTAAAGACATCCTTCCCGATCTTGACTGAGATCCTATCCACAACGAAACCACCCGTTCGTGCTTGCGAGAGTTTGACTGCGTATGCCTCGTTGAGTGAAGGTACGAGAGCGTGTGGAAAATGGGCTATGCGGTGAAAGTTATTAGATGGCTGTTCCATTGCTCCTGGAGATGCCGATTGTGCCTGCTGCTCCTCGGGCGCAGCACATTCCGGTAACGTGATCTCGTCCAGCTCCCCAGCCACAGAGAGGGAAGCCATCTTAGATGACGAAGGCGTCTTCAACAAAGCCCATGCGATCGATGTGTGAAATTTTGGATCAACATAGAACTCTGTCTGTCGTAATAAGCGGAGGGTTGGTCCAAGGAGGTCCAGACAGCGGCGCAACTGAAGTAGATCGTCAGGAACTGCTGGGAAGAGTGCCTGCTGACAATTCAATCACCTCTCCGTGGCCCGCGCCGACTTCCAGGGCCAAAAACGCCCTGGTTCTTTCATCGTTCGTCAGCTCTGAAAAGGTGGTAAATGATGCATCGAAGCTGTTCGCAGCCGAGGTCATCGTTCTGTGCACGCTCAAAAATGGGGATGAACGCACGGAGCTATTGAAGAAGCCAGCTGTCTGACGGCCCGTTTAAATTCTTCGCGCTGATGTGCCCGCAGGAACAAGGGTCGGGATAGAGAGATGTGCAGTTCCCATCGGGCGGCTTTGACTTCGCCACGTTCCTCCCTGCCAATGGTATGTAGAGAGGGTACATGGGTCGTGGCGAGGGTCAGGGCGTCCTGGACTAACGTGTAGAGCCCGTCTTTGTGGTGCAAGACGAGTGGCACGTAGATGTACGTTGCATACTGCCCTTCCACATGAGGAACCGTCCGTACGCGACCTTGGTGCAGAGCAGGGTCATCCACCGGCGTGGGCACGATCAACGACAAGGGCAAGGTTGGCAGCTTCCTGTGTGTCGGTTCGGTCAGTGGCAAGACATCCAGCAGGCCTGCAACACACGGACCTCTTCTTTTGCTTTGGCTGCTCATTGGGTGATGTCTCTTCCTCTGAACTGGGGTATTCGACCAGCCCAACTGGTGCTCGCTTCATTCACGGCTTGTTCGCTCGGCACTTGCGACACCGGGAAACTCCGTGAGGACTTGATATCTAATCTGGATCACCCACGACCGCTCCCCCGAGGATGAGTGTGCAGTTCATCAACAATCTCAGCGCAGGTGCTAACCCGACTCTGGCGCATGCCCACGAGCATGGCGGAGCGGTCCATAGTCACGACCACGGAGCCGAACACGGACATACACACGAACACCTCGAACATCCAGGTATGCCATCCTTATCGCTCATCGATCCATGAATACTTCATGGCCGCCCAGGCAAGTTCGCCGAACGAGATCTTCCCGACTATACTTCTCGAAACTTCCCAGAGCGGGGTTTCACGGTCGGGATCGGTGGGTATGTAGTTATGATGACCGTGTGTCGGGCGTCGGCCTCATCCGTCTTTCTAGACCGGTAGGATCCGGAAAAACGGCCCTCACGCTCGCTTTGTGCAAGCGCCTCCGTGGTGAATACAATATCGGTGAGAGTCTTGGCGAACAGACCTCGTGCCTCGTTGCACCATCTCGTCCTCATCCATTTACCCATAGCTACTGTAACGAACGATATTTTTACTCGAGAGGATCAGGAGTTCCTGATCAGAAACGAGGCCCTTCCGGCCTCACGTATCCTTGCCATCGAAACTGGCGGGTGTCCTCACGCCGCAATACGTGAGGACATCAGCGCCAATCTGGGTGCACTTGAGACTTTGCAGGCCAAATATGGCTGCCAGTTGCTTTTTGTGGAAAGCGGTGGGGACAACCTTGCTGCAAACTACTCACGAGAACTGGCAGATTATATCATCTACGTGATCGATGTTGCGGTGTGTCCCTTTTTTTCCCCGGTGAACCCTATAGTTCGCTTGACCGGATCTCAGGGTGGAGACAAGATTCCACGCAAGGGAGGGCCGGGTATCTCACAATCTGATCTCTTGGTGATCAACAAGGTAAGGGTTGTATGGTTTTTTTTTTCGCATCGCATGCTAAATCCGTTCACAAAGATCGATATCGCAGAGTACGTGAATGCTTCCTTGGAGGTGATGCAACGTGATGCAAGTCTCATGCGTGGAGGGGGTCCGACCGTGTTTACGAGCATCAAGAAGGACCAGGGCGTCGAGGATGTGGTTGATCTGGTCCTTGCCGCGTGGAGGACTGCTGGTAGCCCGGGCACACCCGGGCCAGTGGTCCTGTGAACGATGAATTGATGACGAATGAAGCTTGTGATTACAACATGTAATTATATCCCTATGCTGAGGTACAACGGTCGGAAGACCTGGAAGAATGCGATCCTGACTCTCACGTATCACATCATGTACTATTACACAACGGCGGCCGACGCGAATTGCCCCCTACGGCACATGCGGTTGCACTGGTTGCATACTGTAAGTGAGCTGATCCAAGGGACTCACGCGCGGACAAAGTTTTGCACTCAGCGACCCTGCAATGCGATAAAGCGCTAATTGTCGTCGAGTTCGGAACCATGGGATGACCTGGGACGACCCTGGTGGGATGTGGAAGCTTGGCAACTACCATGACACACCTCTCATGACCATTCAAGGTTGTCCCCATTCACCAATTTTGCCAAGGTCCGACTCCAAACGGATTACACTGTAAGCATGGGTTAGTAAGTAGTACGAGCGCGAGGATCTGATGATATACTTGTGCCTCGCACGGCCCGCGAAATAAAGGATCGAACGGTACGTCATGTACAGATTTCATCGTCTTGTTCAGCGTGAACACTGCGTGGGTATGATCCAGGCGACCAAACTCGTCCACCATATACTTGTAGACAGTCGACGTGAACTTGTTCGTCTGACAATCATCCACCGCCCACATCGTCCCGATCACAGAACGTAATCCAACAAACTGCATCGCCGACGCAAGGTGAATCACCTTGTCGGGGCTCTCTTCGTCTCCGACAGTCGTATGACACGCAGAGAGATACGCAAATTCGGGATTCTTCAAATCGCACCCGATGATCCGCTGCATTGTAAAAGTGTCCGTCGTGCAGAGCGATTCAATGCGGACTCGGGCGGGTTTTCCCGATCTGGGAGACCATGATACGCAAGGTGGACCCATTCGTTCTTGCCAAGCTCTTAAGACTCCTCTCCATCTATACGCGTGAATGTAGCGAGGCCGTCGACGCACTGCCGAATGTTGTCCAGTCGGAGAGGAGTTCGCTCTCGCCTGCAACTTTGGCTTGACCGATGGCAACGAAATATTTCTGTTCAGTTGCACAGTTAGATGAATCGCACCGTCTGGCACGAATGACGGCGGTCAGGGTTGGGGTGTAGGGCGAGATGAAGAGATGAGGGAGATTCTGTTGGCCCTTCCTATATGGCCCAGCAGCGTGCAAGGGCAGCATAGAGAACTCGGCGGTGGGACACCACTAGATGCATAATTGAGATGAGTGATACGTCTGGAGGGAATCAACAATGGGAAAACCGATCTGATCCCAAAGTTTGCGTAAGAAGAAGGCGAGCACTCTCGCCACGTCGTCCCTCGTTGCGCGCACAGTCAATGTATGGAGCTCCATTTACAGGTCTCGAACATCTTCATGTGTGATATCCAACGGAATATGAACGGGGTCTCGATTGAGGAAGACGATGAGCGCGAGCGCGTCACAGTTATAGATGCTTGCGTCGACGACGATGGCTGTGCGTTGGAGATCGGGAAAGAGCGAGGGAAGAAGGAAATGGGAAAGACCAGGCAGCTTGCGAATATTGGTCAAGTTCGAAGTTGAGGTGGCACATCCGTTCGTGCTGATCTGCATCAGGTGAATCGAGGGCATTGCGAATGAGCAAGGCCAGCTGCGTGAACTCGTTCGCCAATGTCTTTCCTGCTGGGCCAGATCCTATGAGATCATCAAGCGGTGCACGGAGGCGAGTAAGCTGGCTCCAAAAGACACCCCCGGGGGCCTTGTTCAGAAAGCTCGACTGCACGTGCAAGAGCACATTTAAGAAGACATACCGAGAATACGTTTACTGCGAGCGATGACGTGAGGTTCTTAAAGATGTCAAGATGTTGGGGCAGTGACAGCAGAGCGACCAGATGCTTGAGCAAGTACATAGAGATGTTTCATATGCGAGGAGTATCGTAGGATGGTGGAAATCCTCAGCCACACGGATCCACGCTCTAGCGACAAAAAGATCATCGAAAGACACAATGTGTACGAGTTGAGCGTATAGACTGAACAGCTCCTCCTTGTCCTGTGGTTGCTTCAACCGTGTGAACCGACTGCAGAGGTAGCGTGCAAGGTTGTCCAATGATGTCATGCATCATTGGACAACCTTGCATGACCGATCAGCTGGGGACAGTCTGGCGCCTTGGCGCCGCTACCGATCTAGTAACTGAAACCCCGAATAACCTTATGTAATCCTCCGAGCCGCCGCTACGGTCAAATCTTGCAATTCCCTGCGACTTGGACAAACGAGAACTCTTCGCTATGTACTACAGTCAACTTTCTTATCCTATACTGTATGTGTCCACCCCGTCTTGCTGTGCCGGTCGGTGTGGTCTCGACCATCATGTGAGCTGATTGGGCGGACGCTCTATATAATAAAAAATAGTATGACCAGTCACACAGACTTACGACGATTGCCATTCACTACATAGCAGGCTGTGTACTACTTTGCAAACTTGGCCGAGGACACACCCACCGAACTCTGTTTTAGCCTGGAACGACCTGGCCATCCTCCGCATCACATGTACACTGACTCTCGAATGGCTTGTTAAGCGACAACGTTACGAGTCTCTCCTGCGGCTCAGTGGCTTCATTGTCTCGTATGCATCCGATGCCGCATCTGGCACGAGTGCGCAGTGTGAATACTGCTGATAATCGTACTCCAATTGGAAACCAGTCACACGGCATTACTGCAGCTGTAAACGATGTTTTTGCCAGGTACGTACGCAGAGCCATCCGGGTTCAGTGATTTGAGAGATACCGTAATCGGATTGATTTTTGTTTCACCCACATCAGTGTCGGATTCCAACCGAACACCCAAGCTCAGGCGAGGAGAGTGCGAGGACTGAGATTGCCACGCTCTGTTGGAGCTTTATACTCCTCAGCCTCAGCCTCTCGATATCTGTCGGGGCCGCGCAATCCGCGCAATTCCGACCGACACGACTCTGAGTTATGACAGCATCTTCAAGTTGACAAAATGAACTGTTAAATGTCTGTCTCTCAAAGGATTTTAATTGGTTACTACCCCGTTTCACATTGACAGATAAAAACAACACTGGGATAATAAGAATGCTCCCACCCACTGAGTGAGTTAAAGGAACTTTCAAGATGGTCGCCCCTTCATTCACGCTTGCTTCCTTCGTCCCGCTCTCGACTGCCGATGTGAACCATGTAGTCCATCAACCCTTTGTCCTCTCAGCCGGGATTGTATCATCTGCGATTTTACTGTGGATGCTTGTCTCTAACAGAGGGGCAAACTCCCGTGACCTGCCATTTCCTCCAGGTCCGAAACCTCTTCCGCTAGTCGGAAATCTCCACCAGATGAACGCCGCCGAGCCCTGGTTGACATACACCGCATGGAAGAAGAAATACGGCGAGTTGAATCCCTGAAAGATGTACTGTCATGCTCAATTGTTGCAGGTGATCTACTACACGTGCGCCTCCTTGGTCAGAACTTCATTGTCTTAAACTCAGAGAAGACGGCACGAGCCCTGCTCGATCAACGCTCAGCATTGTACTCCGATCGTCCTGTGATCGTGGCGCATTCAATGTATACTATGTCTTTTCTACCTTGTCAATGTCAGGCTGACTGGGTAAATACAAGGTTCGGCATGGACTTTAGCACGGTCATGTTACCCTATGGTGACGAGTGGAGACTCCACAGGAAGATTTTCCACCACGCTTTCCGTGCGGAATCTGAGGCACGTAACCGAGAGGTATACTTGAAGAGGGTGCGTACACTTCTTACAAACTTGCTGGACGCCCCAGCAGAATTCGAGCTGCACATCAAGAGGTCCGAGATTTTTTTTACCCTCCTTAATTCCTTGTCCTGATAGTGATGTTCTAGTTATGTGGCCTCGAACGTCATGGCCCTTGCATACGGCTACGAGATGGCAGCTAGAGACGACCCTATGGTGAGAACTGTGATGTCGCTTGTCAACCTTCTTGCCACGGCGCTTTCGCCTGAACGGGGCACCATTCTTTCTGCATTTCCCTTCCGTATGTATCGTTTTGGCTTCTGCCGCTCGGTTTTCACCTCCGCGCCCAGTCGAGAAGCTCCCCGGGTGGTTTCCAGGAGCTGGGTTATGGCGGGATGCTGCTTACGGGAGGAAGCTCGCAGCTCAAGTTCTCGATGCCCCGTTTAACTGGGTCAAAGATCAAATGGTACGACATGACGGATTCTGATTCATCTGGTGTATCTGACGCGCATAACCGACCGCTCCAACAGATGACCGGCAGTGCACCGCCGTCCATGGTGGTCGATTGTTTGACCCAGCTGGACCAAAAGGATGATTACGACAGACAGGAGTATGCGATCAAATCCACAGCTGCGACGGTATTCATTGGTCAGTCTAATCTCTTCGGAACTAGATTCTGATGCTGACCGCCCATCAGCCGGATTTGAGACGGTACGTACATGGTGTCGTCATCGTCCTGTCACCTGTATTCATCTGGGTCGTAGAACTCATCTGTCCTCCATGCGTTCATTCTCGCGATGCTGTTGTACCCAGATGTACAGGCTAAAGCCCAGGCGGAAATCGATTCTGTCATTGGGAGCGGTAGGCTACCCGATTTCGACGACAGAGCGTCACTCCCATACGTGGACGCTATCCTCCATGAACTCCTCAGATGGAATCCGGTGGTCCCACTAGGCAAGTTTCGAGACACTCGTCTGCGTTTGTAGAAGAGTAGCAAGCAGACCGTCTTTCAGGTATACCGCACGCGACTTCTGGCGACGACGTGTACGAGGGCTATCACATCCCCAAAGGTGCGTGCGCACGCGACCCGGCTCCATGCTGCTGATGCATCGTTTGTAGGTGCACTCGTCCTGATCAACGTCTGGTAAGGACATCGTGCCCGAGTTCCTTTGCTTTTCCTTCATCATTGACGATCACTCGCCATGCATAGGGCGATAGGGCGAGATGAGGACACATTTAGCGACGTCAACGACTTCAAGCCCGAGAGGTTCCTGTCCGAAAAGGGGACGCTCAAGGACGGACCGCCCCTGTCTGCCAACCCCATCTTTGGGCTCGGTCGCCGCATTTGTGAGCCTATTCCGTCTTGTCGTTCGTCCCCATTCACATTTTCCTCAGGCCCGGGGAGGTTCGCATCCGAAGCGATCATGTGGACGGCGGTCGTGTCCGTCCTTGCCACCTTTCGCATCATAAAGGCGAAAGATGCGAACGGCAAGGAAATCGACGTGAAGGGACAGTTTACGACTGGCCTCGCGATGTGCGTGATCATGAACGTCTTCATTGCAATCGAAACTGACGTTGCACTTTTTTTTTTCAGCCGGCCCATCGAGTTCCCATGCTGGTTCACCAGTCGTTCCGACGAAAGAGTGCAAACCATCCGTGAATGTGTTTGAGAGGATCTCGTTCTGGCAATTGGCAACCTTGCATTCCAAAAATGTGTCTTCGATGACCTTGTGACGCCATTATATATTCCTCCAGCCTAGCACTCCATACATGAGTAGATGTGACGATGATATAGAAAATGTTCCTTCTGATCGCCTATTAGGAGATGAAAGTTGCCTCGTTGTACAAAAGGCCCTCGATTTCTAAGCCGTCCGACAATCCGGGAATGATATTGTCTTGACCACGCACGACCAGCGTCGCTTTATCTTGCCATTAACACCATGATCAGTTAGATACCGCATAACTGGATCGTGACACCGGCCTGGTAGATATATGGTTTGATACCTGCGACGCACTAATTGATCATCGTCTTGATCACATAAGGTATCTCCGCCAGCACGTCGACTTTCTCTATCAACCCTTTTGGGAGGGCGAAGTCGCTCGCGTCAACGTAGAGCGACGCAGGGTGCCTTGAAGCACGCCCAGTATCGACGGCCCTGCCCACCGAAAGTCGAGCGCGGTTGGCTTCTCGTACCCCGTATCGGGATCCTGCACGGGCCCCACATGGGTCATGCTAGAGATGACGGGCGCCGACTCCTCGGGGACCTCGTCGGGCCACTTGGTCTCCGCGGTCACGACCGCCAACTTGCCGCCGAGCACGAGCGAGCCTACGTTGACGGTGACCCCGCCCGAGCCAGCACCAGATGATCGGCCGTGCGTGTCGAGCGTAGTGAATCCCATCTGGACGGCAGAGGCGCCCCCGTGGGCGCTGCTCTGGAAGTTGGTAAAGTTCCACCGGGACGCGACGAGGTTGGGGCGCATGCCTTGGATGGCGTGGACGAACATGCCAATGTTGCTGACGGCGCTGGCTTTGCGGTTGTGGACGACGTGACCGGCGACCGCGCACGACGGTGTGCTGCCATTGAAAGCGACGAACGACGTATCCCTCGCCGCGGGCTTGTTCACGTCCAGGTACTGAGGGAGGACGGGTGACGTCGAAACACTTGGGGTTGTCTGACACGTGTATATACTACATTTCGTGCACTCTCTCGGCTAAAATCACTAGGTTTTGCGAATATACATTCTGAGAAAGTTGACTGTACTGCTAGTGTAGATCTGGGTGGAACGGGAACAACACTACATACATCTGTTACGCTTTGGTGCTCTTCTTTCTTTGCTTCTTTCCTCGGTTTGTCTCAGACCCCACTACCTGGCCAGATTTACCTCCCTTCTTGTTTGCGACTCGCATCAAGGCTCTCTTCGCCTCTCCATCAAGAAAACTCGCAAGGTCAAAGTAAAGCGGGGCAATTTCAAGAAGCCTATTGAACGTCGGATCCAGTAAGCCAACCAGTCATGACCACTAACGAGAACGTGTACTACCACTCAGGTCGGATGTCCGTCACCGTCCGGATGTAAGGTCTTGTCGTCAGCACGAACTCGTGGAAGATCACCCATTCTGGCTGTTTATCTAGACCGCAAGACGGGTGCGGGCGAACAACCTTGAGCCACCATACCCTGTCAGTCGACTGTCAGCGGGGTGAAAAAATGAGGTACAACACACTTGATTGTCCTTTACTGTCAGATAGTTGCCCCTTTCGCCTTCCTTGTGTGCGACTTGCATGAAGAAGCCACAACACAAGGCTTTTCTTATGTTGATAGACCTCTTTCTCTCGTCCGTGGTCGACAAAAGGGCCACTTCGTAGCGCTCCATAATGCACTCCAGCTGTTGGCGGACGTTCTCGGCTTGAGCGAGTGCACATGCAGAAAGATAGTTGTTCCTGGCCCAATTTTCATCGCCCTTGTCTGTGACACGTGAGCAATTGATGCGAAAATACATCAAGAATGCCTACTTTGTATGTAAGAGTTGTATACGTTGAGCAAAGTGAAGTGATCGCCATCTGGAACGGTAAGCATATCCTTCGCAGCGTCTGCCTCCTTACGCTGATTATTTGGCCGAAGCCATACGCTCGGCACTATAGTTGAGTTAGGCGTCAGTTCGGTGCATAAGAACGACAGTAGGCCTTACCAGACAGCATTGCGGTGATCGTCAGCATCTCGCGACTACATTGGAATTCGGGGCTAGATATAAGCATCTTTGACAGCTTGAGGCGATATCAATACGAGTCCCAAAAATGTATAGCGACACACCTGAGGGTCTAGTGGGAATTCGGCCATGACGCTCCCAAGTGCAGTAAGATTCCCATCGTCGTCTAGGGCCGCCAGATAGTTCAACAGCTCAAGAGCACGCATGAGCGTTTCCGCCGCAGGAACATCAACATAATCGAACCGTACAAGATCCTAGTAGGGGACATGAGCGCCGATCCGATGACCATCCGCGAGACCACATATGTATGTACCTTGATTCCAACTTTCACCAGTGCCAACACAGTACTTGCCAAGTTGCTCCTGAGGATTTCCGGATGTGTCCACTCCTCGAGTTCTGACCTAAAGTCCTTTTCTGTGTACAGCCTGAAGCACTTCCCCGGCAGAGTTCTCCCAACACGACCTGCTCGTTGTCGAGCAGAAGCCCTTGATATTGGGCTGACCAAAAGACTCTCAACTCGTATACGTGGGTTGTACACCTTTTGTTTAGAGAAGCCGGGGTCGACGACGTAAACGACGCCATCGATCGTTATGGAGGACTCTGCAATATCCGTTGACACAATCACTTTTCTTCCCGGAGATCCACCGGGCATCCTCGCTGGTGGAAGAGGATCGAATATGCGTTGTAGTTGTTGGGGTGGAAGGGACGAGTAAAGCGGGATGCAAACGAGAGGACCGACGGCGTGTGTATCGTGGTTGGCAGGGTTGTCTTCCTCAAGCTCAATTCTCCGGCATGTATATTCGATCTCTTCCTCTCCGGTTAAGAAAACTAAGATATCACCTGGCTCCTCTGTCCGGTGAATCATTAAGACTGTTCGAACCGCCGCTTCGACATAATCAGGTTCGGGCTCCTGCACGTAAAATACCTCGATAGGGTGTACACGTCCAGGTATCTTGAGTAGGGGCACAGTAGAACCCTCCTTGATTCCGAAGTACTTCTGGAACTTTAGTGCATCGAGAGTAGCAGACATGATTATTATTTTTAGATCAGAACGCTTTTTAGCAAGGGATTTCAGGAGGCCCATGAGAATGTCAGTCGCAAGGCTTCGTTCGTGTGTCTCGTCGAGAATGATGGTCGAGTAGTGATTGAGATCGGGATCGTTCATG
>JBBPQL010000229.1:0-38744 GCA_038092515.1 Boletus subparvulus | reverse complement strand
CAGGAGATTGACATAGCCCATTCAACACTCAAAGTTGACAGTGGCGAGGTTGCGCAAGTCAGGTCGCCGACACCGTAGTAAGGCACTTTTGGTATCGCTTAGAATGCTCAGCGTTCAGCAGCCAATTAAAGGGCTCAGCGGTTTGGACTTGCGTAGCTGAGAAAGAGTCGTGTATAAAATACACATCCGAGTCCGCTTCGGACACAGCCTCGGCGAGTCCTACTTACGCTGCGCCGCTACCCCTCGTCAACACACTTCAACGCCAAATCTAGCAAGGTCACTATCGCCGCCGCCAATCGGCAACCCTATATGGTTCAATCGCTGCTCAACTGATCATCGATTAGTGAGTCACAGCGTGTCTGGAATGGCCGTGTCATGGTGGCCTGTGCACTTGCTTAATTCCATGAATAGTCGTGTGTACGCACCAGCACGACGCTAGTTCTTTCCTTCAGCGTCATGCTTTTTTTTTTCTAGTAGCGTCTTCTCGTCTCTGATCTCGCCATACTTAATTTTCTCTTTTCTAGCAATCAATGTGCCTGTTGCCAGTTTTTAGCGATCCTGACAGACCGACAGCACCCCATCTCATTGACAACATTACCCTAGTAAATACTACTTGTATACATCCGCGTGTACCTGACTGTCTCCCCATCGTATAAGCTTCGAGCTGCCAGGTGCATTCCTCAACAACAAGAGGATTTGACTCAGTCACTTGTTGTGATTCGACTCTTCTACTTCGTGTGACTACTTCTACGGATTGCAGCGGCCCGGGATACTTTGTCCAACCACTGAAAGGTCACCCTCTTTTGTTCTCACGACACTAAAAGCAAAACTGAAAGAAATCAAGAATCTACGAATTGATTGCCGCTGCCACTGCCAGTAAATTTTTGACTGTACTTATGCTGACAGGTCTTTGATGCAAATCGCTCCCTCACGTAACGTTTACCGAAAGTGTTTGAGGTCTACCAGGGTCTACCTTGCTAGTACTGTAGTCTTTGGAGCAAGTCAAGCAGTACATACCTCAAACTGCAGACCTAGCAACCTTGAATATACGCCGCCAGAATGGACATCGCACTACAAGTAGTAGTATTGCAAACAGACTGGAAACAGAACAAAAACGACGAGTCAAGCCAAGACAGAAAAGAAACACATAGGTCGTACGCAAATCATCAACAGAAGAAAAAGGATCATCATCATTATCGTTAACGTTGAACACTAGCACCCAACCATTTCATCATTGTCAGTAACGCAACATTCCCCAAATCCTTCAAACGGTTTCCTCAACAGCCTGCGTCGCAGCGTCGGCTGCACGCTTTGCATCGACGGCCCAATCGGCCTCTCGGATGCCAAACTCGACTGGCAAAGTGGTGAAGTTGAGGGTGAAAATTGTTAACCCATAGGGCTTTCGAACTCGCGATTCCCAATCCTGAGGAAGCCGTTCCTCTGAGAAAATCAGTCGTACGTCGTCTGCCCGACGGCCGAAAATAGTCGGGATCGTCGACGTGCTACGGAAATCAAAGGATGAATGTCAGTCCGTCACAGAAGAGGGAGCAAATATGATAAACGACGCACTTAGCACTGCTAAACATTCTGTGGGCCAATTGGAGGCTGTAATTCTTGTTTGTCGCCTTGGACTCCGCCCGACGCTTGCCCAAAATGCGAGACAAATCTTTGTTAGTGAAAAGGGGGTTTCCGTCGGCGTCCTTCCCAGTAGCGAACGAGTAAAGTTCTTCGATGTAAGGTGGATGTGTCACCGCTTGGTTGGGCTGTAGCGATGTATCAAGTCCTAATTCGTATGGAGGGTAAGCGTTCACATTGGCCGAGTGGTGGAGATACTACGTACGTGTGAGCGAAGCGTCGTGTTCAATTCCGTTATGCAAGCTAATCTCCTCCAAATCAAACGTATCTTTACGATAGCTTTTGTTCAGAGTGCGAGCGGCGTAGTGGCACACATAGTAGGAAAATGAAGCGCTAAAGTTGAACGTCGCATGAATCTGTTCGGGGACTTCGGTGAATTTGATGCCTCTTCCACTGCGTGGAATGATTCCTAAACGTATTTGAGCGGGAGAAGAAAGAAAAAAATGGGATGAGTGGTGAGCCGAATAGTCCGTCAGTCATAAACATACCATGGTTAGCCATTGCGTTCAAGCCAGGACAACAGCTTCGACTGTCGCCTTCCTGCGGTGGCTTGTACTCTGGCCAATATCCTCCGTAACCTGGATGGCCCTCAGGTGTAACTTTTCCGACAGGACGACTGAACCGAACAAGGTTTCCCAGAGTCAGGAAAAAGTCCCAGGTGAAGATACCTGCGTCGTAGAAAGCGTTGGAGATACCATTGAGGATCGTCATTCTGCAGTGTGAATAGCTGGTCAGGCTTGAGGGCGAAGGGGAACAAATCGCACCACAGATGAATTTCCAAGGCCATTGATAAGGGCGTGGAGAGCCGAGCAAGTACTTATGTCAACAACGTAAACAAACAGTCTTCCGAGTTCGAAGGAATCAGTCATGGGTTGCGCCCTATTTCACTGCCGAGGAATAGAATAGAACTGAGTGGGAACATGCCTTGCACATGCCGTGGCCCGGATCAACGACTCATGTGTGCTCAATGAGCTCGCTGGGAGTTCGCTTAACCATTTTGGAGTCGCTTAGTAACGCATGGCAGAAGTGCGGCTAAATCTGCGCTCAGTGGAGCGAAACCACTGAATGCTAGTGAGTAATGTTATTCAGTATCACCAGATATCGTAGTACTAGTAGAATCACCACCTGAAGAGCCATGGTACAGCAATTCCGCTACTACATAGCTGGGAAAGACTGCTTCGCCTGCCAGTGGGCGCACGAGGAAATTGATTAATTGTGGAATATGCAACCAAGGGATGAGCTCCTAGAATGCTGCATGCGTGACTGGACGTTCGTGTACTTATGTCACCGAGAGGAGATACGACAGATCGAAGACTTCTATACATACATAGGTCTTAGCGAGGTTTTCACGGCCAATTTCCAAACCGACAGCGGCGTCACGGTGGACACCTTCGGTCCCGTGCACCACCTTTTCGACATAGAGTCAGCAAAGCTGATTGTTTCCCAGCGCAGGATTGTACATCCACTGCAAGGGATAAAGGATAGCGTAACCAAATCACATAGAAGCGAACTCACAGACTAAACAGTACGCCGTTGCCTCGATACCACTGCAGCTCGACGACAATTTAACAATGCCGATTACGCCCCGATCGACCAGTCGACTCCTGAGCCTGACCGTGTTATTACTCTTCGCCCGCTGTTCCAGCGTCGCCGGTTACTGTACAGCCGCATCTGGCTTCCCGACAAGCGGAGCGCTGGGCGCTGGGGTACACATTCGTGTTTGCATTGTTCTCGCCGTTGCCACCCGCCGTCTCCCTGTGACTTGCGGTCACTCTCCGCTCGATCTCTCGGCGTGTGATGTCCATTCTGGCGGCGTAGCGCGTAGCTCTGGTTCGGCTTAAAGTTTAACTTGGTAGGTACGAAGACAAGGAGGAACGGCAATCTCCGCTAAGACAAGGGCTACGCCTTCCCACGAAATTTGGCATTAAAAAAATTACAGTGAACGGACCAACGAACTGAATTCCATTAGAAAAAGACGAGTGCCAGTGAAAAGAGTACAGAAACGAGCTCTGGAAAAAAATTAGGTGGTCAGTGTATTTCTGTGATCTATGATCTGTGATGTGTTGGATGGGTAGATGGTGCGAGCGAACAAGCGTACGCTCGGGCTGCTGACTAAGGCTTCGCATGTTACGCTCTCCGCCGTACTTCCGCCCGTTCTACCACTCCGTTTACCCATTTTTTACTGTTCATATTCACTATGTACTACCACATGATGCTTGTACACTCCACGCCATGCTGTGTGTGAGCCACGATGAACACTGCATTTGGGAAGCGAGCCCAGGCTGCTATTGCGCACCAACTAATCACTTGTTTAACGGATTTCTTCCTTTGGTAAGGGTATCCAGCGAGCCAAGGAATTCGACGACCACCTCAAGGCGCATGCATTCCCTTTGGGCTCTGTCCTTTGGTAGTAAGTAACAACTACGCTCTCATAAACTATGTGTTCCACATGTTTTGCAGTCAAAACGGCAATGGAACGACTCCCTCTGGTGGCCCGATGTGCAGGTCGCGAGTGATTTGGAGTTGCTGATTAAAGCCGTGGGGTTGTGTCCTCACCCTTTAGTGCTGCGAGCTTTGGACCTAGCGAAAGATAAACTGGGAGCATCGGAGGAGGAGGAGGTCATGGAATACTTTCCCTACGAACATAAAGAGGGATATAACATCATCGTGCGTCAATCTTATATGCGGCTTCACGCATGAGCCCCCCAGTGCACACTTTACTTTGACGACAAGGGGGAGACGGACCGTCAACGCCTGAAGGACGGAGAAGACATACTGCCCCTGAGTGAACATATGGGTGATTAATGCACCCCACACAAGGAACCTCAGCGCAACTCAGTCCTGGCAGGTTGGCCCATATTCATCCAGGGAGGCATCATTAAGCTCACGAGTCGAGTGTAGTTGCGCCATAAACGTGATCCCTTCCGCTACGCGTATCTCCATCAATGGTGGGAGTAGGAGGTCGACGTCTTGTTCCCTCCTGTGTATACTGGCGTCGCGGCTCTTCGCGATACCGCAAAGTACTGGGGGCAAGCCACGTCGTACCATGGAGCAGGATACGCCAGAACGCAAATATGCTAATCATTCCAGATGTACCGCGATATGGAACCTGCTTGACTACCCCGGCGCTGTCTTCCAGATGGGGCTTATCGTCGGCCCGGCACTCGACCCCATCGATTCAAACTTTAGTTGGGCCCAGGAGATTGCCAGCAATGCACGTTCTAACACGCTCGTACCGGCAGCGCGCCAGGTCTGACCAAGTCATAGCCGAACCCAATGTATGTCGAAGTGCCGATCAATCTGCAGGTCGTTGCGCCGCGCTCAATGTCATTGAGCGGATTATCAAAGCCTAATCAGATAGCGGAGACGAAGAAAGGTAAGACTGTTTATTTCTTTGATTCAACCATCTCCGATGTGTGTAACTTTGGTTATTCACAACTCCCCCCCTCGGGATGTGGTGGTGTTGCAGATGGGTACTACAACGTGTGGCGAGGCCGATGACCGAACGAGTAGTCGTTGAAATTATGGTCACTAGAGCGACAAGTTACCTTTGTTCGGGGCCTCGGTCTATCTCTGCTCGATTGGATGATCTCCCAGTCCTGACTAGCGCCTTCGATAGTCTCGTCTAGTTACATAGTCCCTCTGATGTATGATGCGTATGATCAGACGATGCAGCATCAGACGTGACACCCACTGACGATTCAGACGGGAAATCACCCTCGACGCTTCTAGAACATATCCCATACATACGCATCCCATACATACACATAATACCACCATTTCCATTCGTTCCTGTCCTTTTCGTATCTGGAAGACGATCTAACCTGTCCCACACGTTGATCCGAAACAACCCCTGGAATCGCAGGGTATCAGGGATATCTCAATTCTTCTCCCAAACCTTCTTTCCCTTCACCCACGTGCTGAGCACCTTGCCTTGGCGGTCGAGAACGACCAAATCAGCGTCTGCACCGGGCCTAAGGGAACCCTTCTTGTTCTCGATCCCGAGACATCTAGAGAGGAGCGAGTGAGAGTAAGGATGAGCGATGCTGCCCACACAACGCTTACACATGCCAACGCTCACCTCGCCGGGTTGAAGGTCGCACACTTGATCGCTTCTCCGAGCGAACAACCCGTGAACTGCACAAAGTTGCGGACGCACTTGTCCAGGGTGACCACACTAAAGAGGAAAGGGGCATCGATGAGCAAAGCTATTGGGGAGGCTCAACCAAGGAACATGGCAGAAACGGACCTCCCGGCGAGCGTCGTGGTGCCTTCCAGATAGAGCTTGTCGCCTTCCTTGAACAAGCGGCGACCGTCTCGCCACTCGTGAATACCGTCTTTCAGGTGGGGATCCAGTATCCTCATTGCTGGGCATGCAATTCAGCCGTCATTCTCTGCGACGAAAGGGCAGACGTGTTACCATCCGTAATCAAGATACACCCATCAGGATGTGCGGAGTATGCCAGCTTGGAAGAAAAATCGCATGAGCGCTTGGAATACTAGACAATGATACAATGCATACCCTGACAGAGTTTGGGTGGGAGTGAATGCCGTCCACGATGATCTCGTAGAAGGGTCTCTCGAAGGGAGTCTGTCCGAGGGTAGATGACTGTCTGATGTGGCGCTTGACGGGCGTCCCAGGTGGCGACCGTGGCGTCTGGATCTCGTCGAACGCCTCCGATGCGTAGGGAGTCTTCTGACTCGTACCTGAGGAAGACCCTGGCTTTGCCGGGGAACTCGGGAGTGGAGCAAAGTCGGATGCTGGGCCAGAAGAGGTATACGGAGAGCTGCCCAGCAGACCGATGATCGAGGGGTCTCGGTGGTGTAGCTGAGGCATCGCGTTGAACAAGTGGGTGATGCACCGTGCACCATTTCGGACTGCGGCCGTAGCCACGTCAGTCGAGCAGATACTACGTTTGCCATTGAGCGCATATAGTCCGCTGACGTAGAGAGCGGGGCTAACCTGTGACCGATGTTGAAACAGATGCCTCGCTTGCTCGCTTTGGCAATGGCTTGCATCACTCCTTCAACTTCGGGCGCGCCTGTGATGATGCGGACGCCGACAGTGTCCTGGTTGATGTCGCCTCCCATGAGCCAATCCTCAGTCTCTACCAGGCTCTCCCAGCCATAGGTGGACTCGAAGGAGTTGAATCCATCTGGCGCAGAAGCGATCAACGGGGGAGCGTGCGCGCCGCGCTTTGCAAGCTGCAGGAATGGGCCTTCGACGTGCCAGCCCAGCAAATGCGCAGCAGCCGGCGGAGACCATGGTCGCAAGAGATGGAGCAGCTTTGGGTAGAGCGACTTTTCCTGCGTCTATAAGAAATGCTATTCTCAGAGGGCAACCTTCCCGGAACTCGAGACAACCACCACGTACGATGATCGTCGGGACGAGGGCAGTGACACCTGTCTCGGTGATCCGTTCTGCGACCAGCTTGAGGCCATCGCGGTATGCTTGATCGTTGCCCTCGTAAACAGAGAAGTCGAAACCAAATCCACCATTGATTTGAATGTCAATGTACCCTGGACTGTCGAAGGGGTTGCTCTGCTGTTAGCGATTCGCAGGGCGTCTTTCCACTCATCCACATTCACCTTAGAATGTTCCCGCCTAGATCGACAATCTTGCCTGGTCTTTCTCGCCGCAGGTAGAACGTTTTCTGTGTTTCGTTGGTTCAGAGTGTAGGCTCGCAATCCCAGGCGCTTCGACCCACCTGAGCGTCCAAGATGACTCCACGGCGCTCGTCGATCCAAAGGTCTTTCTCCACCAGGCTACCGTCCTCTCGAGGAAGCAGGCAGTTGGTGAAACAGACCAAACCATTCGGGGGCGACTCAGACATGGTTGTCGACAAGCTCGAGGGCGCCTCAATTCCCTCTTCTAGCCTTCGCTCACAAAGATCAGCAAGTCGTCACATGGTCGTGTAGGACTGAAGGTGCTCACACGTGTAAGTTTAAATCGTGCCTATCCCGACTCACGCCGTAACAAGCTGTCTAGCACATGGTCGACGTCCATTTTGTCACCGAGTTCATGGAAACGGACACGATCGACATATTTGGTTTGTACAACACAGACTCAGCCCCGGGCCGGTTTCCGCAAGTTCAATGACACCTTTAGGATCTGAGACCTGGACCTTCAAGTTTCGGGTCCAGGAACTTTGTCATTATGAAGTATCCTCAACGAATCCATGTTCAACCCCAACAATCGTTGAAGCGATGGGCAATGGAAGTGGTTTGCAAACTTATCGGCAATGACCCGGTGCACAGAGATGTCACACTGTTTGTGGAGCGTACATACTGCCCAGCATCCTCCGGACCGCATCGGAACAAAGTTCGGATCCACGAGCCATCGGCTGGGCCAGCGATGAGCGATCCCGTCGGAAAGTTTAAGCTTGGATCGAGCACGTTCCATATCGCAATGTACTTATGTGGAATAGACCATGTAGTTATCACAAAGTTTTGAGTCCTTGTGGAATATGGAATACTTACCCCCTTAATTTCAACAGTATTGGAACGGCTCGCGATGCCAGAGATTGCTGTTTTCGCCCATGCCCTGAAACCAACCCGCAGTGAACCGGGGTACGGTTTTTTTAGGCAGCCTGGCCTGTCCGCGCCTCCAAAACCTGACTTTCCTCGCACAGGGTGGACCGAAAACTCATTCGATGCCGTCGCTCAGTCATTTTCCCACCGTCTTCAACCAAGCGTGTGCTAAGGATACCTGCCCACAAGCTTGTCATGAACGGGAAACCGTATATTCAAACCGTGTGCTGTAGTCGGATCGTGCCACTGGCATAACTTGAACGCGCTTCATGTTTAACGGAACCTAGTAGTCCATCGGAAAATGCACTTTTGCCAGCTTCGGAGCTTGAAGGGTAAGGTAGTACAACTCAAACGCATACTTTTGCTTGCCTAATAGTGGTATGAACTCTGGGGTTGATATTGGGTTTGGGACACCACGGTACCGTACAGTACACAGCTTCAATGAGTAACCCCCCTGAAACCCGACGGGATATCCCCTTAAGCACAGACGAAGGGCGGATTCCTATGTAGAGACTTACCTTAGAGATCGGCATGCCGCGCAGGGAGCCAATAGCCTTTCCATCTCGCTTGAAATGGCTTGCTCAAGGAGCATCAAATCTGTCAGGCCGGCGGTCATTTAGCAGCACGCTCCCACAAATGCAGCAGCTTGTACGGTAGCAAGCTCTCCGGACACAATGTGTACTAGAATGGCAGCTGCATCCAGATAGCAGTTCCATCCGGTGTGAATTCCGCAAGATCGATCCGATACACAGCTTTTGTGGGCGGTGCAAGATAAGCAGTTTATATCCTGTTTGCATCATCAATAATAGGAGATAAACAGTGCTCTCCTCTGATAGGCTACGAAGGTGGCGGACTGTGAGATCGAAAGACGAGATGATTTGTAGATAGATATACCTTCCAAGCGATCACCACTACTTGGTGATGCAGGACTTCGATAAAATTCTTCACAACGACCGACATAGTAGGCTGGTCACTACTTCGGAATGTGGGGATATCGGATCATTGGCCCAAGGCAGGAAAACCTGTAGATAGGGGTGAGATTGCGCCCGCGCTCATTAAACAACGACATCCCAATGTCGGAGTTCTGCCATCGATTATCAGATAGGACTCATACGCTGTCTGATCTGAACATTCCTCGGATATTTCGCTCTTCCAGTGGCGATTCAAGAAGGGTTCGAGCTCAGAAGGTGCAGGAGGGTCATATGTAGAACCCGGCATGCTGTGGAACACGTTATGAGCATGCACGCGTTCATCGCAAGCAATAAACGTTAGGTGACCTCACCAGAATGTGTTACGACTTTAACCAAATCCAGCTTCTTCTTCTTTATCTCCACTTCGGGTCCGACTTGATCGCCGATGGACTGATACGGGTTCAACAGCCCACTTGGCTAGAGGTGCGTCCTGAGTTATAATAGCTTAGCCCTATTCGTATCAGGCTATGCGATGTTGGGTGCAAATGAGTAGACGGTTCTGAGTGCCAAGACACTCTGAAGAGAGCCAAACTTAGAACCTATTGGGGTAGATACCCGCATGTACTTGACGACAGGGTCTCCGAGGACTCGTATCGTCAGAGACATCGAAGGTTGCCAACAATATGAGTATGTCAAGGAGCGGGCCGGATTGTCTTCACGAGGAACCGACGCGATCTAGCAGATATGCATTATAGTGAGCTCAGAAAATCCGAAACGATTTAGCGGGCAGTCGGCGAAGGCTAAGATGACTGTGCAGGCTTAGCTTCCGTAGATGCAAACTTCTGAACGCTAATGGGATACAACCGAATGAAAGACCAGAAATATCTAATTGGCGAAGCGGTGGATTCCACCGCCGTAGCATGTTTCTATGGTTTCTGGTAGCTATCTATGATGGCGAAGTTTCCACTCAGGGGTTTATAAATTGGACGCAGGTGTGATCGGGGTTACAGTCCCAGAGTTGGACTGCGATATCGTTCCTGACCTAGGGGATGGCACGTCTCCTGACGGATCGCGCAGATAGTCTCTAAAAAAGCCCCTCCAGTTCGCTTTCGATGGAACAAAATGACCTACAGACACGTGAGGGGTAACCAAACAAAAGAATATTGCACCAACCTCCTTCATGTTCTTCCACCCTCGCGTTTACAGACACGTCCAAGAGGATCTTTGATCGCTCCTCGACCACGATCACGTCTGTCTTTCCAAGAACATGTAATGTCGGTGTCGCGTACGATTGGCCAAATATCTCGCTAGCCAAAGGATCATTCACCCTGAAGCCCGACACAGAGACACAGAATTGACTGAGGTGGACCGAAATCTTGAGGTTTATCAAAAAGAATTATCGACGAGTAAGGTGACGTACAACGGGGGATGAGGTGGCCCGCCATCCACCAAGAAAGGGGGGAATGTATGTGGTTTCTCGAGCTGGGAAACATGGGGCGTTAGTTTTTCTTGTGCTCCATCCTCGTTTCACGCACCAATGCAGCGAGAAGAGCTGCAATTGCTGCACCTTGGCTGAACGGAAGGAGACGATCAAGATAAAACCCGTGTGATTCGCCCGCAACCCACCTGAAACCAAAAACACCCTGAAGGAAATGGGGCTCTCATCTTATGGACCAGAGGACACGGGTCTAAGCTCACCACATAGTGATCCCGCAAGAGGACATCTTTGAGCATCTGCAAAGAGTCCTCTAGTCCTGTGGCGACCGTGCGATCGGTATTCGCTTTGTACCATGCTCTGGGTATGAGAGCTGGATCGGACGTCGCGGCAGTTACTTCAGATCCGTCCAGGGCGCTAGACGTGAAACCGTCTAGATCCACCGGTTGTAATACCATCGGGCCATCGACAAAGACTGCGAGGCAAGCGCTGCAGCGCACTGGCCTAGGGTAATTGGACAGACACGACACATACCCATTTCAATGTCCTTGTCCATCGCCTTGCGTAGTGCGCCGAGCTGTATCATCATCTTGTTGGTACTTCGAAAACCTGGATGGGTCCTCAAGCTGGGCGAACCCGCTTACTGAATACACTCCCATTCTGCGAATATCTATTTCGTCTCGCCGTCAGTGCGCCGTGCCTGCTTTTTGGTGAAAAATACAAGCCCGTGTAGCATGAGCACCTTCCGAGTCGCCGCCATCGTGGTATCAATCGATGATCAAAGAGCTTGATGGAATAATTATATAACTGCGTGATCGTGACTCGAACTTAGTAATGGGACCTGGCCCCGAAGCTGTTCGACTTTCGGGGGCTTTTGCCTGCTAGGATGATATACTTATCTACACGGTGGCATCTACGTATATCATACAACGGCCAGCCAGCGGATCTTTCCTATGTAACAATGCTACGGTCCTTCTTACGGGACATGACCATAGTCGATGATGTTACGATTGCAAGAGTGCCTTGGTTGAAACCCCAAGATCACCCTCCCGTTTTCCTGAACTGCTGTCCTTCTCCTTTCCTTTTTCCTTTTCCTTTTCCTTTTCCGGCCCGGATCCGTCATCCAGATATAGGTTATTCTCCTCTATGTAATCGACGACAGCAGCCGGAAGCAGGTATCGCACAGAAAGCCCCCGGCGAAGGAACAGGCGGACTTTTGTCGATGATACGTCATTCTGGATAAGTTGAGAGATGAGATGTATGTTGTTACGCCAACGTGCCAAGTTATCCGTAGCTTGATCCATGCTGGAACCTGCCCGTTCGATGATGAAGGTGCCATACCGACCCAGTATGTGGTCTAACTACAGAACGGTTTGCGTGAAGATCCGGAATGAAATCTCAAATAGACAAAGCGGAAAATACTTACATCCTCTACAGACCAAACACCAGGTTCGGACATGGTGCTTATCAAGTCTGACCCTGCGAGAAGCATGACCCTGACATCCCGGTGCTCTCCGTCCTGAGTTTCCACCCCGCCCAAGATTGTGTTTATTTCATAATCGAAATGGTCGAGCACCACGGCCGTGCGTTGATAGTTCTGGAAAGCCTCCCACGGGTCGATCATGAGCCAAGAGGACGTCTCCTCTGCAGCGAGAGTGCACATATTGACTCTATAAATTAAAGGCACGAGTGCGGAGTCAGCTTCTAACTTGGGCAAGTTCTTGGGAGTGATCCATAGATTATCGCTCACCTATGATGTGCGCTGAGCAGACCAGGCTTGTTGTACTTGTCGCTCACGGGACTCAGATACCCGCCGACGATCTCGAAGTTGGTGTTTTGCCGAACATAGTCCTTGGCCATTTCGAACATTCGCAGATGGAGGTAGGTGACCGGACTAAAAGAACCGCACGCGACGAGGACGATGGGCTGCTTTGAGGAATCTCGAAGTACTTTGCGGAGACGGTGAGACGTAAAGGTATAGTTCGGCGGATTGGTGAACTGGTTGGTTTTGCGGGTAAGGACGTGAGCGTCCATGGTGGTACTGGTCCACAGACAAGCTTAGACTTGTTCAGGAGCAGGTTCGGCCCTCCCGAATATCGTGGGATATGAGGAAGATAACCATCCATACCCCGTGATCAACGCACAAATTTGCTGATTCAGACCAAGTACTACTCGTCGTGTCACTGGCAATGCCGTTCGCTCCGATTCCGTTCAATGCTCGGTTTACTAGCTAAACGGAGATTGAGGCTCGCTCATATTACCCTTGAGCCCAAAAGTCTAGTAGTGTTTATCATAAAACAGCGCTTAAATGCGATTGATGGTAGTACACAGTTGCTATGCTACAATACTGATACAGATGCAGGCAACAGCATAGAGACTTCGCGTGCTTTACCGGAAAGCTTACTTCTGGTCGTCAGCTCTCGTTTGCGGTAAGATGCGTTAGATAATAATCTGAACAACGAACAAGACGCCGTGGGGCAAAGCCCGGGATCAAGCGTGGGTATCAGTCATACCGCAACTAGACGGATATACTCCGAAAATACGATAGAAACCAACATGGGACGTAAAAAATTGGAAGGAGAATTTGCATTACCCTGAGTTTCCCGGTCGCCCTGGAGAAGATCTATTCGAGGCCCAATCCTGGATAGTAATCAAATGTCTGCTCTGGGTCATGCTGCGCAAATGGCGTATATCCCGACGACATCAGCTGAGGGTCGAAGCCCATCCTGGAATGTGTACTGCCAGTGCCCGCGAAGACTCCGAGATGGTCAATACTGCTAGGTGAAGGGATGCTAGTCGCTGCCGATAGTGGAGGTGAAGCGTAGCATGTCGTGGCGAAGGATCCATCACCTCCAGGCCAGGAAGCGAATGACGAAGCCCCCTCTCTGTCCCCGTGCATTGCGGCCGTGGTAATCCTCTCTGAGACGTGGACCCGCACACAACCCCGACCGTCTTCGGCGAACGATGCGTCGAAAGAAATCACAACACCACCAAGGCAATGATGGCCATCGAATTGGCGCTCTTCGGAAAGTTCGCCACCAATCCCCATCTTCCTTGAGGACTCGACATCAGCGGAGCTGTGGAATCCGACGTTTCCATGACCAAATCGTCCTCGGCCCCGATCCTTGATATCACAAGGGGGATACTGATGGCTAAATGAGGCGGACGAGGGCGTCGCGGAACTAGAGCCGGTTAATGGGATAGAGAAGGTGATGGGTAGTGAGGTCTGCGGTGGCAAGGACAGAAGCGACGGAAGCGATGATAGCAGGGATTCTCTCTGGTGTGTGGTGAGTTCCCCAATTTATGTGCAAGCAAATTTCTCACCATGACCGTTATGATTGAGGCTTGACCTATCGCTGCGTATGACGAGTACGATGTGGGAGGTAAGTTGAGATCGTGCGACTCTGTCTTTACTGCCAGGTTCGCCGCAGTTCGATTTGCGAGCTTCACGGTGAGTTCTCGTTCGCGCTTCTCGGCTACCGACAGGCGCAACCGAAGTTGCTCCAAGTTTGAGAGAAGGTCATCGTATTTCTTTCCTTTTTCTGCCAGGGTTTGAAGTCGCGAGTTCTCTTCTTCGAGCTCCCCGACGCGGCTTAGGGAAATGCCGTCAATGGATAGAAGCGGATGACATAATAGTAAGATATCACATTTCCATTGCCTCAAATTCCTCTCTCTTTCGCTGCCGACTGAGGAAGGCTGCAGCCCGGTTCTTCAGCAGACGTGCCTCGCGTTTACTTAAGCCAGTAACGTCTGGAGGAACGAAGTCTTTGGTGGTGATCCTCTCCCCACTCCCGCGTCCTTTCTTGACTGCTCCGATCGTAGAGAAAGACTTCTTAAGCGGAGGCCCATCATCCGAGGAAAGGGCCAATTGGCGTGGTATCGAAGGTGGCGGGGAAACAGAAGATGAAGATGAGGGAGCCTCCACACCGTCGAGGTCGAACACTTGGTTCGTTGGTAGACATGATTGTTGCTCGCTCTCTGAGTGTGGTTCGGGTGTGAAGCACGGTCTGATCACATTTCTAAGTCGCGGAGAGTCCTCTGTATGTGAGCTGACGGATGCCGGAGGTGAGGGAGGGAGAGTATAATAGTTCCAGGTGACAACGTCCATTGCGTCTGCAGAGTAAGAGCGTTGGCTGTCCCATGTCATGTCTCCGAGAGAGACGAGTGCTGCTTCAGACGTGATAAGATGAGGTATGGGCACCGGGTGGGTTTGGGACACAGGTGACTGGACCAGCATTGGGACGGAGTTTTGCGAGAGAGGAAGCACAAGGGGATATATCCTCGAACCTAAACGCTCATAATGTGTGCCCCGATTTATACCTCGCATGTAGCAAAGTAGGACCGTAGTCGTGACTTCTTTAGCGACCAAATCAAGCATACGTCTGATATGAAAATATCACCTCTCACATGTGCTCGGACGTTGTACAATTCTGGACAATAACAGATCTACGTCTATCTCGGTAAGAACCTTCAGAATATTTTCCAACACTAAAAACCGCTTTCGGGGCGAAACTCACAAAAGCTCTCATCAATCCGGCTGATCACTGTCGTGATGGCCCAAACGTTGATACAAGTTAGCCACACAAACCATAACTCGTAACATTCAGACGCCCCATGCACCAAAAGCCGGAATAGAGGATTTCTGACCTGGATACCGGTCGGGAGAACCGTAACGGCGGCGCCCGGCAGAGTGACCGTGATTGAGATCCCTCTGGGTGGAAAAGGCTGCCGGTCGTTGATTATCTCGGCGTCGGTGTTGTCATGTTTAAAGTTGAATGTGTCCGTTTCCTCCGTGAGTACCCAATCAGCCTGGGACTTGTGTGGCGTCCCTGGTGATTACGAGATCTAACAGATGTGGAAACCGATCATGATGAATGATTCTATTAGCGAGACCTGCGGGTTGCATGGGATCACGAGATAGCTTACGGAATTGGCGTTGGCAAGCAAGAGGGGTGCAATTCGCCGAGTGGCCCCGCACCTCACGCGCACGCCTCAAACCCAGGCGATCGTCAACCAACACAGCCCCCACCTCGTGAGAATGGCATTTGATATTGACGTATTGGAGACAGTCGGGGTACTGAGGCCCGAATACAGACTCGAGATCCGTTGGGTGACGCGCCAACTGACCGGCCCAGAATGGCTCGCACTAACGTAGTGCCAACCCAGATTAGTGCGGCTGAGAAGCTTTCCCAAAGAGACCTTCCCGTGTTCAGACGGTGTTCTCTATGAACTTGATGTAGAGATATGCTGAACATATGACCGTGAGCACCAGGATGGTTCTTGCGTGATATGTCCAGCATGATTCGCCACCTGCAAGCGTGTTCCTTGACAAATGTCCCCGGTGGAATGCAGCCAGGCCGATCCTTATCGATGCGCCTCGGTGCCTCCTTTTGGATTTTTTTTTTTGGGTACCTTGACATCCGAGGACATGAGTTTGAGCTTTGACCCTAGAAAGAGGTTAATGTTACTGTTAGGATGTCAGCTTGAAGTTGCGTATCATTCGTGCTCTCTCCGAATGGGTCTGATGCGGTGAGGTGCCCAAACTAGACAACCCATTCCTTGCGGACTTCACCGGCATCGCAGAGACCGATTTAGCTCGATCAAACACTTCGGGTATTTGAAGACAGTGGCGGGAAGTAGATGAAATTGGACTAGAAATCCTGAGAACTTGAAGCTTGAGGGGAGCAGGTTACCGAGAGAATGACAGCATGATCTTTCGAAAGCAAGGGTTCAAACATTCAGGTTGGACAGCCCCAGGAGGCTACACAGCGCAAGTCATCTAAAATACATAACACGCCCACGCGCCTCTCTCTTCTTCTTCTATTCGGGACTGAGGGTGCTACCTGTACTGAGTACTGAGGGGTATCAGGTTACTCACTAGGTTCCTAATGTAGCATACAACACATACAGTGTGTTTGGCACTCATTGTGGATGCGTAGCGTAGATAATTTCCTCCGCCGACTTACATCAATTATTGAAAACGTATGCGCCTTTGTCCGATCCAAATCTTGCCTTGACAAACCTAAAAAATTCGTACAGTTGTGACGTGACAACTAACCCGGGAGGGTATAACATCAAAGAACTGTTTCAAAAGCAGGTAAGTGTTGCATAAACAGGTCAAAGTTCAGCACATGTCCAAGTACGCACTCGAGATACGCTTGCCGAGTCCCGACTACTGAGCAGACGAGATGACGCCATTGGGTAACCATGGTCTGCCTTGCAATCACCCAGCAGGAAAGCGAGCGATTGCCACACAGAAGTTCCGAGTTCTACCTTTTGGAGAACAAAACAAGTCGTTCTAGGTCCGCTACCGAACGCCAATAATATAGGATAAACCGGGGGCGTGCCCAATCCAGGTCCACTACACAAATAGGATGGACTCGGCGGATATTCTTGCGATCCCGAGTTGAGCTCGGGAGTAAACATAAAGAGAAAGCTGTGGGCAAGTGGTTGGGTGCCCGAACGACCTGAGTCTGGCAAAACGGCACAGTGTTCAAGATCCGCAGCGGCCCGTGTCGACGGTATCAGGATGAGACATGCGCCTACGCCTTTTGATGTGCTGAGGGAAATACGTTTGGAGGAGTGTTTGGACCTGGGAAGAGGTTATCACACGCAGTGGCTGTGACCTCCGACAACTCGTCCATATCGTAGCAACATGAAGTAGTAATAGAACCTCTTCTTCCCGACGAGGCTCGTGTTGACCAACCCATCGTACATTTCACCCAAGCTATCAATGCCTTCCAAAAGGCCACACTCATCCGCATCTCCCAGCAACGGTAGCGTGTCTTCCGGCCAAGGTCCATCAAAGCGCGCAAATGCCGACTCGGCTTCTCCTAGACCGACGGTGGACACCCGGGAGAGCTCTGTCGATCAATGTCTTCTAAAAGTATACATCATACCTGCTAAACTTCTACCCGGTGTACTGGAGGATCTCGCTTGTCTTGTCTTGACAAACGCTGCACCACAAGGTAACAAAGCTGGTGCAAAACACCTCGAAGTGACAACAAATTTGGAACACGCGGACATTTTCGTCACTGCCGTACATACAAGGCCTCGACTTGAGAGACACGTTTCCTGGGAGGTCGCTGTTCGTGGACCATCTCACTTGCTGCACATACTGCGTTGATGAGAACCCCTAGAAAACTAAAGCCATCGTCACTCCTGATTGGCTGAGGGATTCAGTCAATTCTGGAACTATCCAGCCACGCGGAAAATATGCCGCACTCGGTGATCTTCGCGACGAAACTGAAAGCCGATGTCCGAAGGCCAACACGGGTACTCCTGCGCCTCCCGAGGCATCACCAAATTACTATGGACACTTTCCAATTTTTACAGATCCAGAGGGTAGTGTAAAGGATACTGGACTCACAGTCTTGAACCACCTCTCGCGTTTCTGCTGCCAGCGATCGTCCCAACTAACTTGTTCAAACCAGGCTCTTGTCGAAGAGCTGGACATCATCCGTAGAGCCAGGTTTTTTGAAGGGGAAGAACGAAGTATGTTGAGCTACGCTCGAGCCATAGCTGTGAGCGTCATAGTACTACCATGCAGGTTGACAGTGACTTTACTCTTTAGACCATCAAAGGTTGGTCGAAGAACAAGTCTGCCGCATTTTGAGAATTCACAAGGTGTTTTAGCTTATCCTTGCCGTTTTAATGATTGGACTTCGCGAGAGGATTTAGCAAAACTGCCATATCTTGGCGCGAAGCTCTCTTCCATGGTACGTCAGAAGCTACCACGTATCTCTTGTTTGACATCTGAATGCTCTTGCCCAGGTCGAGGAATTTATTAAGACTGGCAAGATACAAGAAGCCCGTGAGCTGTATATATCATCCACCATGACCTCGCTGAAACTGTTCTGCGACCGCAGAAAAATTCTTATCATCCACAAGATTTCTGTCACTGTCTGCGTTCAACTCCATACACGGCATCGGGCCTCATACTTCCAGACACCTTTATTCACTTGGGTTACGAAGCATCGAGGATCTCGCAAAATACTATGAAGTCACGCCAGGAATTACACACGAGGGCACTGCGTCTAATCTCGAGGCAAGCACGAGTAAGGAAATTGGCGTGGAGAAGTCCATTCAGATTTCGCTAGTTCTCCGACACGACCTGAGTCAAAAGTGAGTGAACAACATCCATTCCAGTTGCTCATACCCCTTTTTGTCTGTTGTCTGGAACTTAACTGCGTGCAGGATTCCGCGCCAAGAAGTTGAGGAAATCAACCGGGTAATCATGCGAGAATTAGAATCAATTGAAGCAGGTTACAAGAGTATCATCGCAGGCGGGTCAGTTGATTAGTTGTTGTCCAAATTCATAACAACACTGAATCTTATTCCCGTCTGGACCTCTCCCTCACTTAGTTATCGCCGAGGGAAACTGGAAAGCAACGATGTTGATATCGTTATCTCCCATACAGACTGGGATCGCGGCGCCGACAAGGTACGAGGCCTTGGCAAGAAGTTAGTGCAGAGACTTCATGAACGTGGTAAGATCCTTTGACTTCGGTGATAAAGATAAATTGTCACATATCCACCGCTTACAGGACTTGTCACACATGTACTGAGTAAGCATCCAAAGTTTTATCTTACAAGCGTCGCATGACCGTCCAGACATGAGCGGCTATCACCCCCATAATGTTTTTCGCACGCACCATTGGGACTCCCTTGAGAAGGCTCTAACAGTGTTTGTGCTCCCCTATGATTCGGCTCGCAAACAGACGTACAGACGCGTGGACTTGATTTTTGTTACCCCTGGCGTGTTTTGGACAGCAGTGGTCGGCTGGTTAGTTTTCTCAGACCATATATATATTGTCTTAATTCATTGAACCCCAACGTTTTCCTCTTCAGGACAGGTTCGACGATGTTCGAACGTGATCTCCGTCTCTGGGCTAAACAAGCAAAGCACGGTTTATCCTTCATTAAAAACCGATATCCGCTGACATGCTGTGCTTCAGGGGATTGAAATTTGATTCGTCCGGAATGTACGCCTGTTGACATATTTTTTTTTACCACAACTGTCACCAACACGCCCCCATAGAACCAGACGGCACGATTCCAAACTTTTTCACCCGAAGTCCGAGAGAGAAGTTTTTGAGCTCTTGGGACTCGCGTACGTGCACCCAACTTTAAGAAACGCGGACGCTTGAACGGTCCTCTGGCGCCGCACTCCTTTGTGTATTGCTCTCAGTGCAAGTACGAGTATGTCAAACATTTTAATTAAGTAAAACGATCCCGTCCGTGGCACAAATTTCGGGCCCCGTAACCAGAGCAACCTGCTATATTGTCTCGAACCAGACGTTCGGATCGCTACCTCGGAAACCCCCGGGGTTTAGGACACGACCGAAGTTCAAGGGTGCCCCGTCTGGTCACGTACTTCAAGAAACGCCGACGGTTCAAGTTAAGTGGTCCCGTGGCGCCGCACTTCTTTGTGTATTCAAGTTGCTCTCAGCGCGCAAGTACAAGTATGTCAAAACGTTTTAATTAAGCGATCCCGCCCGGTACGGACTTCGGGCCTCGTACCAGAACAATTGTATGCGACAAGGCGGCTCGTCAACGTTTCAACGACGCTCGACAGCCTGTAGTGGAGAAATGGCTTAATCCCCCGATCGTCCGAAAACGACTTACAAAAAAAAAATCGATCCAACGTCAATCAGTATGTGATTGCGCAGCAGCTGAGTTGATCACATCCACCACAGTCGTTCACCCACTCTCTCCTTGCCCTGAATTCTGAAACACATGACATACTCCCTTACGCCCGGGTTGTACCGAAGATCGACGGCCGAGGCTCAGTGTAGACCGTATAGGGTCAACGGTGCCGTGGTACCGCACCACAGCACACTTTGGAATGGGCGTGGAGTGTTTCATGTGCACGGCGCAAGAACACAGTTTTCGCCCTTTTTTGTGTTTGGCTTGACACCCCCGTCCACTCTTGCCGCCTTCGTTATCACGAGGCGGATGGCGGCCCGGCGGGATCGCGCTCCGGTTGAGGCTCTAGGTCATTCTCAAGTGGAATGACATTCCATGTCAATCGGATCGTGTCTGGATCGTTTGTTGGATAGGGAAAACGATCGAAAAAAAAAACTATGCGGTTGCTACGTCTTGAACGAAGGGCTGTCAACCCCCCTCGACGACCGCTTCACGAATGCAATCGAAAGCATGTTTGGCAGTGCAGGATGAGCGGCCTGATAACGACTCGGAATAGATAACACACGGGGCTTTCCGACAAATACCGAGAAAGCGGGAGAAAGTTGAGCTCGGTCCGCCCCATTGGATCTTGGAGTTCTCAGTTCAGCCTCGTCCGTTGATCGCTTGAACTGCAGCAAAGTTAAGTCATTTCAGTTCTGGGCGTATTACTAACTAGACACGGGCATTGTACGGATTAGAAGAAAGGCTCTTTTATCTCAGTTGACAAAAGCCTGAATGCCCGTCAATGCCTTGCCCAAGATGAGGGTATGAATATCCTGAAAAACGGTCGTCATGATCAGTCCCACAAACACACGGATGAGTACATACATATGTGCCTACGTCCGGGACGAGTGTCGGTTGAGCAAAACAGGGATGGGAGGAACGGTTTCCAACATACCTTCGTAAGTGTTGACGACTTGTAGGTTCGCGACATGCCGACCGACATGATACCTGCGACACCGTTGGGACCGCATCAAAGCGAACAAGGGTCGTCGAGAACTTACTCGTCCGATGAGGCATTTCCTCCCAAGATGTCCAACACGATTCTAGCATGTTGGAGTGCTTTCCCACAGTTGTTGCGTTTCACCATGCTGACCATCTCAGGCGCCAACCTCCCTGCCTCCTTGAGTCGGCCAACTTGCAGACTGGCTTGTAAACCCAACGCAATTTCAGTCTGAGCATCGACCAGCTTCTTTTGTATGAGCTGGAACGACGCAAGTGGGCGCTTGAATTGTTTTCGATCGAGCGCATATGCAAGCGTCTTCCCAACGCAATCCTCCAACGCTCCCATGGCACCCCAGGAAATACCGTACCTAATATTCCCGTCATTAATTCTCAGTCATCTTCCACGGGTGTACAGACCTACCGTGCACTGTTTAGACAAGAAAATGGGGCACTAAGCCCCTGACCATGGGGAAGGATGTGATCGTGCGGTACTTTTACCGAGTCCATGAAAATGGACCCGGTCACTGACGCACGGAGGGCAACCTTGTTTTTGATTGGCGGAGCTTCAAGACCTTTCATGCCCTACGCCATAATTTGAATTTGCGAAAGGATATAAAACGAGCCTAGTCATGACATGCCTTTTCAAGGACGAAGCCCCGAATCTTGCCATCCCATTTGCAACGCGCCCATACCACAAAAATATCACTGGGTTTTTCCGGACTGATTAGTGAACTCGCGCGAGAAGAAGGTGACGTACGCTACCGGTGCATTGGTTATCCAGGTCTTGCTTCCTCGGAGGATGAAACCACCATCAGCTTCTTCCGCGGTGGTTTCCATTCCCGCGGGGTCGGACCCATGATTTGGCTCGGTGAGTCCCTTGAGAAGAAGAGTTGGCGGGTCAGACAAACTTCAGTAACTTCTGAAACATACGAAGCAGCCGATGAGTTCCCCTCGAGCTACGAAACGTTGGTTTCAGCCCCATTCAGCAAAACGTTCACGGCAACGATTACCTAGTCGAGGAAGATACTCGTTCTTCTGCTCTACGGAACCGAACTCGTGGATAGGATGCATCACGAGAGAGGATTGTACAGACGCCGTCGACCGATAACCTGAATCGACTCTAGCATCATGCATTCGAAGTCGCTCAGCATGACTATGAATACACGATGATCAATGTGATGGCCAACGAACCGCTCTATCTCGCGCGCGATCAACCCATATGCGACTTGACTGACGCCGGCGCAGCCGTAGCCTTTGATGGTCGGGCCCAGCAGACCCAGTTTCCCCATTTCGGGTAGAATCTCATAGTTGAACTCTGTGTGTGCAATTCGACATGAGGGCACGTGGGTAGATATGATCGATTGCTCACGTTCTGTTCGCCATCCTTCCAGGACACGAGGTGCCAGGTTTTCCTATTCAGACACGACATGTTTGTACGCCACTGTCGCGAGGGAGAAATCAAGGTGGACGTACCTGACAATACTCGCGCGCGGTATCCCTGCACGCAATGCGTGAGCACGGGCACGAAAACGGTGACAAACCGCACGCACCTAATGGCGATTTCGTCTTCTGTGAGCAAGGAATCCAACAGGAGGGGATCCTACCCCACGCTCGTGTGAGTCGCGCGCGGAATAAGCCCGAGAACGAAACTCACGTCAGGGTTATACTGTGCGTATCCATGGCCTGTATCGTTGATCCATGATGATCAGGCCGGAAATAAGAATGCGAACACATACCACGAGCCGAGGAAGTTGTCGAAAATGACCGTGCGAGGGCCGGTGTTGCGGATTTGAAACGACAATATGAGCTTTTCAAGAGACGGGCTGTCGGAGACGTCATGATTCTGGAATCGACGATGAATGATAGAGAAGTCGCCGTCGCAGATCAAATTGAAGAACGACGAGTTATATGGGATATTCCAGCCAAGTCAACACTGGCATCGTTCCGACGTTCGGCACGGAACATGCTTACGGCTGCCGTTAATTCGACCACAATCACCTGCACCGTGACGAGCGAGTAGATGGGTATGTGAAGATACAGGGAAATCAAGTAGCTAATCTAAGACCACTAGCATTACATATCATGTTTTCTCCTCAAGAATCGGAGAATGCCCCGCCTTGCCGTCAGCACTTTCTGTCGCTGGATGTACCCGAGAACGCTGCAAGAGACCCGCGAGACTCTGCTTCAAGCTCTCCTGGGCACTCTGGGGCATCTCAATCTGCTCCGCGGGATCCGCCTTCATGTCCGGTATCCCAAAAGGTTCCGACAACGGTTCCCAGTCACCGCTCGTATCTCTGTGTCGTGTTTCAGTTTCACCCAGAGGGCGCTTCATGTCCGGGAATAAAGGATCAGCAACGCCTAAAATCTGGCTCCATTTGTTCAGTGCCATACGCATATTTTTGCTGTCCAATGGAGGGAGATCCCGCGCCGGCGAGGTAAACGGAGAAGACTCGTGGAGTGGTTTGAGAGGCGCGAAACCGCCCCATTCCAAGAATCCATGCCCGGTTGCGGCTTTCATTGCTCGCGAGCGGAATGGAGGTTTCACTGTATTGCGGAATGTAATTGCGGTGTCTGGGTGGCGCAATCGCTTCTTGTCATCCCTGGACAAAAGAAGAGAAAAACGAACCTGCCCGTTTGACGTTCAATATAACAAACCGAACCGGTTTGGGGGGCTCGTCCTGGGAATCAGAGGAACTGGGTTTGCTATGATTTTCTGGTACGAGAAGACTCCTCAGGTCATCCAAGCCAGGACCACCCTCAGGAAGACCCAGTGGAGGTGGAAGTACTACTTTCAGTGTCGTGCCTTGCGGTGGTACGCGAAGGAGCGATCTGGGCGACTCGAACGCCGCCCAACAAATCGCCTGGTATTCTGAACGAATTTCCGAATCCTAGGCCACGGTAAGCCTCCTGTGGCACGCGGTCTAGAAAATACGCACCCGCAACAAACGATAGTCGCGTATACGACCAAACTGTCGTTCTATCGCTCTGAGGCCATGGAGCGCGTCGACCATCGACTCGGGAACGCAGGAGAATCTGATTTGCACCGTGCGCGGTTCGGGTGCGCCTTGCCAGTCGCCATGTCCGGGGTCATCTATGTGAAACCGCCGCCAATGAGAGCTTGCATGTCTGCCCCGTGCAGCTTGCTTGATGGCGTTGTGCATACTGAAAAACACAGCCACGACAACTCCCATTGGATTATGTAAACATCTGATACAAATTTTCTCAATGTCTTCGTCTCGTTTTGCACCTTACCGCAATGCCCTCGCAGCGATCTCGACCAGGACCGGTTCACCGCTGCCCTCGTTGATAGTCTCGTTTGCTGTTCTTCACGAGCTGACTGCCATAGTTCCGTTGGTGGGCATTTTCTATGCCGCCCGAGGGCTGCACGTCGGCGAACGCGTCGTCAATCAGTTTACGCGCGACGCTGGTCGGCCAACCGGGTGGGTGGCCGGTCAGCTTTCACAATGGGTCGACGAAGGCGAAAAATGGGCCCACCGTGTCGGTCGCCGCTATGGCTTGTTTGGGTTTGAGAAAGGCATGTCCGCCGATCACGGTGATAGCCGTCACGTGTCCGGGCAGCTGGCAGGCGATGTCGCCAACGCAGTCTTGGCCTACGGTGCCACCAAGGTTCGTTCTTCAGCCCCTCCCACCATTTTTGGCCACACTCTGATATGGACGTCAGGCACTTTTACCAGTCCGCATTGGACTATCGCTCTATCTAACCCCTGCCTTTTCGAGGGGAATAGTAGAACCCATTCGCCGCAGAATTATCCGACCATTCCATCACAAGAGCAACACCGACAGTTAATTTTTTCGTGAGTAAATTTCCGTGATGTTGATATGACGATTTCGTTTTGCCGCCCCAGTCGTAGCCGAGGGCTTTGACGATCGGTAGAGCAACCAGCCAAATATTTGCACCTCTGATCCCTTGATGCCTTCCTGTCCTTGATCATCGCTCGCTAACTTGATCCCGATCCTCCCAGATCCATCATACTCACCCACCGAAACCCAACCTTGTAGAGGGCATGTGGTCTGTATTCGCACGACCGTCTCGTCGGACCTATGTATTGTATAAGATATGATTCTACGTGGGCGTTTTGTATTTTTCGATCAGGGTCTTTGTTGCCTTGATTGCACTCTCCCTCGCATGTATGAGTCTCTTCGCCTTGGTGAGATCCAGACCGTCTTGCATGGAACGATAATCGGGGGCTTTGGTCTTCGCCCGTGAGTTCTCCGTGACACCGCTACACGAGCTTGAGTCTTGCACGCTCGCCTTTTCACGCTCTGTAGCCAACTCGGCGCGCAGGGTCGCCAGGAGGTCGTCCAGCGTTGTCAACGTCCGAACGCACTCCTCCATCTCCTCCATCTTTTTGAACCTGCGACACACCTCGCCAGCACAGGTCTCGATATGAGCGAACCGGACCGGTCCCAACAACGTCCCACCGAACCTGACAAGGTGTGCCATGAGTACGTGCGCACCCCCTATGGGGGAGGACTCGGGCGACGATCACCCACCACCGGCAGACCACCACCACCGCATCGATCACCCCCTCGCGCTTCATCACCCCCAACACCCGTCCTCCCGCCCACCGCTCCCCCCCGTCCTCGCATCCCTCCTCGACCACGAACTCCTCCGGCCCGCCCAACCCCGTCCGACCGGGCCTGACCACCATACACCGCCACGCCGCGATCGCATACACTTCAGACCCGTCCTTGTGTTTATGTTTATGTTCCGCGTGGTGTTGAAGCGCTACCCGAGCATCGTCCGCCGTCCCCGCGCGGTAGACGTACCCGACAAACGTGGACCCGCGATCCCGGATCTCTTGTGAGGTCGCGAGCGTCGTCGGGGATGCACGTGTCGATTCAGACGACATCGTGTCCATGTGATCGTCCGACCGTCGTGGCGTTTGTCCTCGGTGACACACACACACGTGCGCGCGTATGTCAGAACCCGTTCCGGGCCGGCGGTGTCTCCGGAAAGAAACGGCTGACAGAATAATGACGTTTCTAGAGCGCAAACGAACGTCCTTGGCAAAAAATACAGCAAGAGAACGACTAAATCGTCAGTTATACTAGTCTAGCGGCCCCATGGCCCATTTTTCTTTCCCCGTAGTGTATAGTCAGTCAGTCAGTCAGTCCGTAACGTGGGCGTCCTAACTAGGGCAAACAAAACGAGAGATTGCGTGAAAAGAATGAGACAACGCAAGAAAGTTCGTGCACAGGAGTAAGGTAGAAACGAGGGACAACGTGAACAGCGGTCACAGGCGTCAGGGGAGACGGGCACGAATAAAGGTCCCTGTCATGGCGGGCATTGTAGAGTAGCTTTTGTGAGCAAAAAAAAGTCTGTGGAATGTACAGGACGTGACTTAATACCCCCCTCGATAGACGCTGCTGCGTCCAGGGAGATTATTATTAGAGAGGGATTCTTGGGAAGGATGGTGCATCAAGCTCTCTCTCGAAGCATACGGTCGGTGGAGGGGTGCTTCTCTGTAGCCCTCGACGGGGGAGTATTGCATCCCAGCCTGTGGCGGATATTGCACCGGTGCAGACGACGAAAACCGAGGGGGCGGCTGAAGCGCTGGGGACGAATATCTCGATGGAGGACGTAGCATCGGGTCCGGCGACGCATATCTAGGAAGCGGTGCTGCAAGCGGATCCTGGCTCAGCACGTCCCCACTATTATTATACCCTGCATCGTTCAGCAGCGGTAAATGATCCACGCTCGAACCAAACCGCGAGAGCTCAATGGCGCTCAGATTGCTCTGGTTCATCGGCGTATTGGTCGCATAACGCGCGGACGGCGCGGGGGACGCGCGTCCCTCCGCCATCGAGCCTGCATAATGGTGCGTCTTTTGGTGATAGATCGAGGCAGTGTCGCTGCGATTGTGCCCAAAGATGGCAGTGGAGGCGGCAGAGCGAGCATCCCAGTCCAATTCGCCTCTGTCACGGCGATATAGCGCCGGGTCGTACTCGAGATCCCGCTGTTCGATGCCTGCAATTCGGAGACCGCCTTCGACGACCTGGGCATCCATCTTCTGTCCGCCATATTCGTCCAAACGTGTCTTGTCGCTGCCGATCTTCCCCTTGTACACGTCAGAAAGGAGATGCATCATCTTGGCGTGGAGCATAGGCGTAAACAATTCTGCATGGAGCGCGGGGTGACCGAAACGTTTCCCAAGACGTTTCCCAGAATCGTCCGCACGGGAGGAGTGGATCTTGGCTTGACGCAGTTCCGTCTCCGAGGGAATGTAGTACGTGAACTTATTGTAGAATGTCCTGTCCAGCCAGATCTTGAAGGCGACGACGAACAGGATCGGTGGGACAGTCGAAAGCCACATGAAAGACTTGAATTCGTATTGAAGACCAATAGCTAAAAGTCACGTGTTATCAGAGAGCCGGAGTCGAGGGAGGAGCCCTCGGACTCACTGAGAATCATTAGCATTTGCATCAGGACCACTGACACCAGCAACCTGTTGACGACGACATTCCAAAGGCGCTGTAAAAAGGGCAGGGTCAATGGGGATCTTTCTGATGCACACTACAATACCTACCCCTCCAGTTTCAACCTGCGTGACGAACACAAACATCAACTGGTACTTGTATACCCACGAGGAAATCCAAAAGACAATGGCTGCAGCGACGGAGACTAGGGGTGCTAGCGGCGCAAAGACAAGCGCAACAGTAGCCATGAAGAGCTATTCAAGTCGCATTAACCACGAGCTCTTCACAGAGATAACATTGAACGTACGATATTCGAACTAGTGTAGGGTGGGTTATGAGTACTTCAAAGGATGACATGGTAAATCGACTTACTAGTAAATGTCATACTGGAATTCAGGTGGTTGCGTCCACTCACGGATATCTCGAGGCGTACGGCCAAACAAACTAAAGGGGACCGAAAATCAAAACTCTGCATGCCCGACTTTCTTTCCTAACTATGCTTACCGTGTCTTGATCGAGGTCCAGACGAGGTTCAAAATCTGAGCCAGGTCAAAGATCACGAGGAAACCACGCAGGCTACATGTCCCATGTCAGTATTTTTCAATACACCATCATTTTCGACATACGGGAAGAACGTCAGCCAGTACGAAGTTTGGTTGATGTAGGTTTGGTTGATCGAGGCCGGCAACGCTGATTGGGTAAGCTTGAATCAGCCAAAGACTTTTTTTCAAGAACTAGATTATCCTTACATTGCAGCCGGTTGATGATCTCCTGGAAACTGACATGTTCACCGATCTCAGTGATCACCTGTTCGGCGGCAACTGGAAGAAATAAACATTATTAGACTGTGCAAAAAAAGGAATCGTTTATGGGCGACTTACTGAACAAGACACCAATCAGGGTGAAGATCACCAGCTGCGAGATCACCAAAAAGGTGAAATAGCGAGCGACGACGGCGCGATCGAGACTGTGCGCCGACGTCGTGAGCGTCGATCGCCTTTCGGCAGTACATTTATGGTGACCCTTACCGACTACGTGTCTGAGCGCCCTGGAATCGAGTGATCCATCGCATGATGATGGGCAAGAAAAATCCGAATAAAGCGGATACTGCGGGCGGCAAGACACCAGAGACGAACGCAAAAGAACCCGGAGAGGCCGTGGACCATTGTGCCAAGAAGCTAACGTATGCGGATATCTGTGCAGTGCGCGTTACGGGACGTCCACACACCACTGACAGGCGAGGCGGAACGCACCGAGGACAAGTTGGCAAGAACGGAGATGACGAAGAGTGGGATGGTATTAAAGAAACAGACCAAAAACATCAACAAGAAACCGATCAACTTGTTTCGAAACAACTCTGCAGTCGATTTATTCAGATTCTGCCAGATCTGCGCATCACGACGACATAATGAGAGGTTAGACGCGGTAGAGTGCGAAGACGACATACAATGTCTTTGGGATTGGGTGCCAGAGTAATCTCTGTGCCCTTGGGATGTTTCTTGCGAAGTATATTTGCCACGATGTGCGCATATGCCACCGCAGCCATGGACGCAAACCCATAGCTTTCCGCTTTACGGGTATCTATCTCCTGGCGATAATCCTCGATCGCCTTTTCCGTGCGTTGGAGTTTCGCGCTGCAAGACGTGAGATCGCCCATCCATCCTACCAAAAACCAGCCACGCACGTATAAAAGTCTATCGCATCCTTCTTCACGCCACCCATCCCAAGGAACCCACCGATGCGAATGGTAGGGCGATCCTTGGCAATCCGTCCGCCTCTGAGGTACGTGACGAGAACCTGTTCTAATTCGCATACCGCCGTGTTATGGTATTCGATAAGCTCCGGAAGACGTCCGACTTTACGGCAAATATGCACCGACGTCGTGGGGTATGGAACCTGAACTGTCTCAAAGATCGCACGGATCCCTTCGTCGCTCTGGTATTTCCTGGGGACGTCGGTGATGATGAGGGTCCGGGCGTAAAACGACTCGAGATACTCTGGCGAGCGGAACCATTCCTCGCGTAGGCGCAACATGTGTGTCCAATTCCGCCAGATAAAGAACATGACGAGGCCGGATATGACATACGAGATGGCGACGTGCGCAAAGAGGTAGGACCCTTGAACGTCGCGGATGGTGAGCATAGAGAGAACATCACGGTCTGCAGAGGAGACGTTCTGGATGTTGTAGACGGCGTCGATGGGTATGAGCACGGCGCACCCGAGCAACGCGATGCAACTGAACAGGACCCGCGTCATGCGGGTGAAACGTAAAAAGGTGACGGCATCGAGACCGAGCTTGTCCACGAGCTCTGGTTCTTTCGTACGGTAGAGCGGTGGGAGCCATCCCAGGACGGAGTCGGATATCCGGGGCGGTGACTTGTCCCCGATGTGGTATTTGACTTTGGGTTCGTAGATGACCTAGGGTGGTCGTGTCAGACGGTGGACGTGGTGTGCCAACGCAGGAACTATATACCTTGTTTTTTGGCCGTAGGACGTTAAATGCCACGACTGTTGCTACCTGCGATTGGAGAGACGTGATATGGGTACGAAATTGAAGAGTGCGGCCGACCTACCGAAACGATGGACATGAGGGCTACCTGTGAGCCGACTGCAGCTGGCGCCAGCGCTCTTGATGCGTTGTCATCGATGATTGAACCAATGCTGGTCATAGTGTAAAGAAATTAGACGAGTCGCCGGGCTCGACGACTAGAAAATGAGAGTAGTAAGTGGGTCGATACAGTTACAGTATGGGTCAGAACGCCGCTGCGCTGCAGGGTCGTACGATGTAACGTACCGTGGGCAAATGGCCTGCTATTGTTCCTTTTTCAAGCGTGCTTGCTCGACAGAACAATGGAAGACGAGACAAGTACAACGACCTCGCTCGGAGCGTGATTGCGCCCGGCTGTCGTCCAGCAACACGGAGCAATTGTCTCAAGGCACCACAAGTGGCAAAAATATCACAACATCGTGTCCGTCAACGTTTTTCATCTCGCACTGTATACTGCACTGCGGCTCATTCTGACTCGAGCGGGATCCGTGGTCACATCGCGGCCAAAGTGTGCTCCCAAAACCGGGCTTCACCAGCCCTCAGTGTCCAAGAAGTACTGTTGAGTCTCAGTACTTGACAGCGGCATGCAGTGATTACCGGGCCCGGCGGACCAACATCCCGACAAGTCAGTCGGGAAGTACCATCTCAGTCAAACAGGGTTCGACGACCTCAAAGTCAGGATCGAGGCGATACAGGTTATAGTATGTACCGGGGAACTGACCGGGACGTGTCATATTTCCGTCAACATGGGTTACTTCTTTCAGGTCGCTTGCGTCTGTAGGACGGAGATGAGTATAGCGTGTTGGGTGACAGTGTACCCTACTTTACAGCCCGCGGATCATTCACCAATCAGCTCAGCAGACGCAGAGTTCGTCCCCTGCGGACTTAACACTGGAGCCGCTCCAGCGGCGTCCGGACATGTTCACGATAAAGAGGGTTCCCTGTTCAAGTTCTGACGCTCACGGCTGATATGGGCCGTCGTCCCGTTCTGCCCCCGTCAACAAACCTTTGGATCCATTTCTTTTCCCTTGAGCATGTTTCCTGAGGTTTGCTCCCGAGCTCATGTCCTTCTTACCCTTCTTGCTCATATCTTATTGCCTCACTGGCGTGCCTGACGGTTGACCCCGGATCCACAGACTTTGCGCACCTCGGCACCTGCCGTACGAGATGTTAGAAGGCGCCAAGGACCACTGTCTCTTTTGCATCCCGCTCTCCTGAGCGAGTTCATGGGATCTCAGCCGGTCGTTCCGAACGCTCGGTGCGTTGTCTGGTTTCAGCGAGTCCCTAGCATGCTTTGGCCCAATCGGCACTCACCTTAGTTAACAGTCTACCTGCTCGCCCACGGGTTCTATTATGGAGGATCAAAGTCATGAGTTGTTGTTGGTATATATATGCGTCTGGTAAATCTCTCACCCGCCATCTAGCTCGTGACTGGTCTCACTCGTCGTTGCTGCGATGCATCTTTATCTGGATCGGAACAACTTTATTCATAAATCTCGATTGTCGTTTCCATGCCCGCCAGCGTAGTTTTTGAATGCCATCAAAGCCCCAGTGGTGATCTCGGACGTGATCGTTGATTCCCAGCGTATGAAACATGAACTGGGGAAAGGCTATCGCTAGGTATGGGGCATCATATGTTACCGCGTGCTCAACATGACCCGTCTAGATGCTCCGACAGTTCGCCCTTTGTGGAGACCAACTACGTGGTCACAAGGCTGATTTGACTCACCTGCGAGACCGGCGCGGTCACCTCTGGATTCATGTTGCAGCAGTTTTTACTCTCCAAGCATGACACGACGATCGACGGACGTGATCGTGTCCGCAGGAATCAGGCCTTTCAGTGGCAGTTTAGCTCTTCCATTGCCCAACTGTCCATGTACGTCGTCGTCCCGTCGCTTATCCATTGCTCACGACGACCTGACCTGTACGACGTCACTTTGACTCGATGTCGAAACTGTGGGTGTGGCCGTTGTGACGCGCGTCTGATTGTTTCAAGGGACAAGGCCTTTGGAACCTGCCTCGACGGTCTCGTTCGATGAGAACAAGCTTTGCATACATCCCAGTGTCCAATGCCTATACAATATAGACATGACTGGGACACAAAGAAACTGAACAACGAAGACAGCCTACCCCGAGAGTGGCAGCATGAACTACGACGGATCGGGAACTGTTTTTCCCCTGACGAGGATGAAATCATGAAAGCCATGGTAGAAGAGAGAGAGCGGCAGCAAGTCCTGCTGGACCAGCACCAACGATGAGCACAGTGGTTCTACCAGGAAGAATCATAGATATGCAGACAATGTATACGGAGGAATGTCCCCGTGACGCACTGGCAATGAAGGCGCTGCATCGCATTGCTCGCCTGGCACGTGATGCGACTCAATGGCCCGGGTCAAAGAAGAAGATGCTATCACGTCGGACGACTGCAAAAAAATGTTGGCTTCGACGAGGAGCAGATGCGGAAACATAGTGTCGTAGGGAAGATGGCACGCCTTCGAGTCTATTCTCAAGATCGGAGAAACCTACACCAGCCATAGTGCGGACCGAAGTGTCGTGAGGCAATATCCGAGTGCAAAGAATGCAAAGAGGCCTTACAGCAGAGCGCCCACCATCCGCGCCGATCACAAACTTTGTTGTGGTCACCCTGTCATCTTCAAAGGTGACGTCAGTGAATCGTGGATCCTACGCATTGCGTCTCAGCCCGACCACCTTCAAGATGCTGTCACCGAAGTTAGTCAGCTCCCATTGATGAGAATGTATGGGTGTCGACTGTGCAGTTTGGGTCTCTCGACATGGAGATTGACAACGAATTTTGAAGTTGAACGCGTAGATTTGGTGTCTTACGATATCCACAACCGATCGAGCCCAATGCCTATACAATATAGACATGACTGGGACACAATGAAAATGAACAATGGAGAACTACCCCGAGAGTGGCAGTATGAACTACGACGGATCGGGAACTGTTTCTCCCCCGGTATATGGCGTCGACGAGGATGAAATCATGAAAGCCACGAGAAAAGAGAGAAAGAGCGGCGGAAAGTCCTGCTGGACCAGCACCAACGATGAGTACGATGGTTCTACCGGGAAGAATCATAGATACTATGCAGACAATGCATACGGAGGAATGTCATGGTGACCCACTGGCAATGAAGGCACCGTTGGCACGTGATGTGACTCAACGGTCGTCAAACTGATTACGAGGAGTTCCGCCGGGAGGACCAGCGATACGCACGAGCCAGTAGTGCACATCAAAACCACTAGTATTCATGCTGGTAAACCTCTCTCTGATGAAGCTGTACGTTGAGTTAAGATGAATCTTATAAGACTGGGTGTGACATAATAGGACATCATTGTTATGACATCATGGCGCCTAACTAATCTAATTTCTTGATTCCATCCCCCTATCTCGCCTGAGGACATTGCTACTCCCCACCAACATCATGTACCCTACACCACTTCCCACAAATCCATTTCCGATAGGTGCATTCCATGCTGCATACAAGCAATGCCTCACCCTCGAAGCCGAAGCACCTGGTCTTGAACCTATCAATGACTGTCCCCCACCCATAGTCTGTGCTCGCCTTCTCGGACACTTGTTACGCCTGGCACCTGCTGGTAATGGTCAGGCCCATCTTCAGCAGGAGATTGCCTCTGCAAAGGACCACGCGATCCTCATGCAGAGAGCTGCAGTATATCTGAAGGATTTCATCCACGTGTGTAAGTCGTGGCTTTCCTTGATCAACCCATTTTACTTACAGGCCTTTTGACAGTCAGGCGCAATAGTGAACTGACCCCAGCACCATCCGGTTCATATTGGACTCGGAAGCCATCATTCAAGGACACCTGTGAACGTGCCATGTCTATGATGGGGGAATGTGGGTTAGATCATCGCTCCGCTCGGGCTTTGGTATGTTTCATAGATTTTTAGTGATACTTTTTGTTGACATCTTGGTTCTTGAACAGGCGATGCTTCGTGATGACAATCGTTGCATGCTTAGTGGCTCGAAGCATGTAGAGGCTGGATATGGTGGCGAGGACTTTGAGGCAGTGCACATCATTCCAGAGTTAACTGACAACAGTATTGGACTCGGAGAACATGGTGGAGAGGTGTGTGTGTGTTCGAAGTTTTCCTTCTGTCAGTCAGTGATATCACTACAGCACTCCCAAGCTGCGGCGTGGTCAGTTCTATCAACTCTCAGTGATGTCAATATCATTGAGGAACTGGCCGGCAACCATATAAACCGTCTCGAGAACATTGTATCAATGACCAGTCCATTCCACCTGCACTTTGGTAGGCTTTACCTGTGGCTCAAGCCTGTGGAGGTGAGCTCATCAACTCTTTTTCTTGTGCATTTTCATATCGGTCAATAGGGTGCACCACACACATATCAAGTGTGTGTAGCTTATGATAGAGTGAGATCTGGTACATACTCGAATCCACCTCTTCCCGAATATGTGCCAGTGACTTTCGCGACAGCTACAACCCTACCTCTTCCCAATCCCAAGTACTTGGCGCTTCACGCACTTTGTTGTGAGGCGGCATGGATGTCTGGGGCTCTACAGTACATCATGGACATTGAAATGAGGAAGGCCTTGGATGATATACGCAACGAATCATGATGATGTTGAACTCTTGATGTTAGCATTATTGTTTGTTAAAGCCCGCTGACTTGTTTGTTTGCAACATGTAGTACTAGATATACTGGCTTGTCGAGCTCTCTTGACGGTCCCAAGGTTGATTCGACTCGATGCGGTCACTTCTGGATTCACGTTACTCTATTTTTTGCTCTCCAAGTATGACACGATGGTCGACGGACGTGATCGTGCCCGTGAACACGCAGGTTTCGATCAATGACCGCTTAGCTCTTCCATTGCTCAACAGCCCATGTACGTCGTCGCGTCGCTTAGCCTGTCCTGTACGATGTCGAAACTGTGAGTGGGGCCGTTGTGACGCGTGTGTGCAAAGTGTTTGGCGTCGCTCTAGGGACAAGGCCCATTTGGAACCCGCCTCGATGCTCTTGTTCGATGAGAGCGAGCTTTGTATGCGGAGCAGCGGGGCGAAGACCACAGTGTGACGATTACTTGACCCCAGTTCAACACGGGCGATTCCGGTACTGGTCTGCAAGGGTATCCGTGAGTAGAAACAAGGAACAGAGGTCTGACGACATTGACACCCAGCCCCGTTACTATAATTATTATCGTAGAGGTATGAACATGGTTCTCCAATATACCTACGCTTGCCATCCAAAACGCCCAGGAGTCTTAAATGACATAGGGGATGACGACCTTTCTGTCCTTTGGATAATCTGGAAAGTTTTTCAGGTACCACCGATGACCCCTATAAGCTCTCCCGATCATGAGGCAAATCTCTGCAAAGAAGAAGATCCACGGCGGCTGGACCGAGGCCACGAGCGCGCCCAGCGACGTCGTGGCAGGCACCGGCGCAGCAGCGAGGGCGAACCCGAACCACTCGACCCACTCGCACAGATAGTTGGGGTACGAGACGTACGCGTAGAGATAGCCGTGCGGGATCCCATAGTGCTCCCGCTCTTGTTTCTTGGATGGGCGGTCGTCGTCGTCGGCTTTGGCTTTGGCTTTGCCCTTTGCCTTGGCGTTGCGCCGGATGTTGAGGAGGACTTCGTCGTGGAGGACGTTCCCGACGAAGCCGGCGGCCCAGAGTGCGGTGCCTGCCCAGAACGCGGGGCGGGCGAGGGAGCCGACGAGGAAGGCAGACGCGGTGGGCGAGCGGAGGTAGGTGCCGATGAGGGTGGGGTTGACGATGTTGAAGGCGATGCCGGCGAGGGTGACGCTCACGTGGGATTTGGAGCGGGAGGGGGTGCGGAGGGGGGAGAGGATGGCGCGGTTGGCGTAGTGGACGAGGAAGAGGGCGGCGAGGAAGAGCGGGGCGGGGGTGAGCGGGGCGATGTCGGCGGGGGAGGATGCGAAGGGGGTGCTGGCGAGCGTGTAGACAAAGGCGACGGGCGCTACGATCTCCATGAGGATCCAGGAGTGGATGCCGTCGAGGAGGAAGATGCTGTCGGTGGACGGGGCGAAGCGGCCAAAGGGGGCATCGATGACGAATACCAGGGGCAGGCAGAGCGGTGGCAGCACGAAAAACGCACGTCGGACGACTGCAAAAAAGTGTTGGCTTCGACGAGGAGCAGGTGCGGAAACTTACCGTCGTAGAGAGGATGCATGGTTTGGGACAAGGCAGCTGACTAATACCAACATGACCAAGTTGCGTCTCAAACGAACGCCAGAGGAACGGGCCAGGCGCAGAGCATACAAGGCCGCAAGGCGAAAGCGCGGCAGAGACGAGCACGCTGGTCCATCCTCGTCTCACGAGCCCGACTATGACGCTATCCGAGCCGAGCTCGAAGAGAGGCAGTTCAGAGAAAAGATGTGTGGCGCGCTCGAGGAGGACGAGCGCTTGGATGGGATCAACACGCGGTTCAACGACTACGCCCACATCCCTGACAGGTGGGCCCCCGATGCGCATGACGCAGCCGATCCACAGTACATGGACGACGACGCGTATGCCGAGTGGGTCAGGCAAGGCATGTGGAAGTGAGTAAAGCCAGCCCGCTCGCGGTGGTCGTCAACTCATCACGCTCAGGAAAAAGCACGCGCGGGAGTACGAGGAGCAAGCGAAACGAGACGCGGAGAGGGCCGCTCAGAGAGCCCGTGAGAGGGAGGTCAAAGCAGAGACGTCCCGTCTGAAGAGACTTGCTCGAGAACACGAGGAAAGGCGGACGAGGGAGAAACAGAGGCAGCGAGAGCAAGAATACCGACAGCGGTACGAGCAACGATGGAAGGCGCTCTTGGACCCTCGGACGCAGGATCATGGACCGTTGACATTTGGAGACATTCCTTGGCCTCTCTTTTCAGCGCAACGGGACGTCTCAGATAGTGCCCCCCTCCAAGTGGAGGATATTACCCCAGAAGCTATCACCACTTTCCTTTTCGACGGCATGGCCACCCCTGCCAGAAGCGACGACGTCTCGAGGCGTAATCGAGACAAACTCAAGGAAACCTTGTTACGGTTTCATCCAGACAAATTCCAAGGTCGCTTCATGCATCGCGTCCCTGCGAGTGATACAGAGAGCGTCAGGGAGGCCGTAGGACAGGTCGCCAGAGTTCTGAACTTGCTCATGAGCAAGCAATCGTGATGACCGCTGTATTTCTGTATAGACAAGTTTCAATATTGTGTCTCCTTGCTCGGTGCGTTACTCTCGGAGATGCATAAGTACCGAAACTGTCCGGGGGGCATAATTGTGGCTGTGTGTACCCAGTTCATACGACCGTGGATCTTTAACAGGCTGATTTCCGGCCAGTTCGTTATACTGTGGCCGCGAACGGAGTCCAGTCGAGTCAAACTTCCTTTTCACAAGACACGAGATGATAGAGTTGAACAATCGAACAGTGCCCACGACTCCGTGACAATGCCACGTAGATATTGAATGCAGTGAGTTGTCCCTCCCGTTGGCGGTGTACCGATATCAATGAGCACCGCCGAAATAGTTTGGCCTCAGGAACACGTATGAAGTTCTCAAAGGTAGTTGTCCCGATAAATGATGTTAAACGTGCGTTCGAGAGGCACAAGGGGTGAAATGCGCCATCCAACATCGTATGTCCATCTTTACCGAGATGAATCCTGGCAAGTATTCCAGTTCTACTACCAATTCAGTGGTTGGCACCTTACTTTCGCGTTCATCGAGTATTATGGATGGCGATGCGTCCGCGTGATCCATTGGCCACACTAAGGTCTGTGTCGACGTTGAAAGTCCACCCCAATGGCGACCTTGTGCGCACCGTGCCGGCGAAGCTCGGCCCTTTACTCTAGTACCGAAATGATTACAGTGAAAAGTATATATACTTAGCTGCAATAAAAAGGCACTAGTCCGAGTCAAATTGAAACTGATGAGGATGATCCCTCGCCACCAGGACTGCCACGAATCTGCCCTACTGTAGCGTCCTCGCTCCACACTTTCTTGACACGACAGAACGAAAGAAGTAAGGAAGGCGGGGAGGGTGTCAGAAGCCTAACCAACATAAATTTCGACCTTTTCCACCATTTCTTTCCTAGTACGTCCTCACGATAGGGACTGTACGCGTGCCGTAAACAGTCGTCGATCGTGCGGGCGAACCAATAGCATTGGCGCGTGATAATATTGTAACAGGGGAACATGAGCGAGAGGAGTTGAATAATGTCGAAGACGTCGATGAGGTTGGGAAGTTCTGCGTCCCAGGAGATGGTAGAAAGGCAGTCATCAGGGTCATGTTCTTTGGACTCTTGCACAACCGTGGCCTCTCGCCCGACGACGACGACCTCGTCCCTTGGCGAGCCCCCAGAGACCGAAAAAGGACGTTTGTACCCGATCTTTGAAACGCCCGATTTGGATGTACGCATGAGAGGGGTTGTTCTGAGGTATGTTCCTTCCAGGAACCAATGGGATTCAGACGATGTCGAAAATGAGTGATTCAGACGTACTACACGCTTCCAGTGCTGGACCGAAAGGATTCCGCGTTGCGAATATGCAGAGCGCGGCAGAACTGATCGAGGGGCCATGTCGAAGGATGTGGTGGTGCAAATGGGTGGTATGGATCG
>JBBPQL010000228.1:0-38825 GCA_038092515.1 Boletus subparvulus | reverse complement strand
TACACATGTACAGATACTATATAAGATGGGCCTTACAGCCCATCTCTCTATCGAACTATCTTGTTCTTTCCCCCTCAGTTGGTTCCTCTCTAAAAGCCTCCCTGCTTTATCTTCACTACCAACTGTTTACCCTTTGTTCACCAACCAAGGACCTGTCTAAGTGAGTCTCCACTAGACACTCAACCCTTCGTGTTCCTGCGCTATCGGGATTGTATTCCCGATAGCATGCGTCAACAAACAAAAAGCGAGGTTCCCTAGGAGGCAATGTCAACGCATGCTGTAGTAGGTGCTGCTACGGATTACAATCTTGGCCAATCAATGAAACATGAGAAGCGTGATAATGGATTATAATCCATTATAATCCATTATCATGCTTCTCCACAAACTGTGAAGTTCAAGTTTTGGGAGGATGAAATCAAGACCCCCACGACCTCCTAATGGCTGTATTAGTCGGAGCGCACGCCTCCGTCGATCGTAAACCTGAAATGACGAGTACATCACCCTCAGGCTGTCCCGAGTCTACAAAAATGACGCATATTGTTTGACCTGCAGGGTTCTAAACCGTGTGAGGTGTCCAATAAATACATACCGGTGATATAATGAGCCCCTGGTGATGGGCCAAATGGGATAGTTAGTAGTCCAAAATTGTGGTGAGGAGATGTTGACAGGGGTTAGGGGCGTGTCGTCATCGAGTCCAAAACTGTTCAGGAGACCCCTCGACCATATCTGCCACTCCTCTTCCATTCTGACATCGGCTGCCACACACAGGACCTTCCTCTGTCCAGGATACTCTTTTTCAACCTCGTTCTCGGTTCTTCCAACTTATGCCTATTCATTGGAAGTAGATATCGAGCGCCTGACCTTTTCAGATATCCACTGACTCGGAGCCCTCAACTGCATCTCTGGCTAAAGGCGTGGCCGTGGTGACAGGCTTTCGAATTCGTACTGTCATCGGTGTCCTTGCACACGGAAGATGGCATGGCAACATCTCATCAGACGTGCACGGTACGTTTTCTTGACAAAGAAGCAAGGGCCTGGTAAGTTCCCAATCATCTCTATCGGGTGAGTCATCCTTGACGCTATCATCAATATTGCTGTGTGTGGGCCTTTTGGGTCCGACTCTGCAAGGACGACAGTGTCATTCCTGCGCCATGCCGCAACCTGAAAGTTCTCTCCTCTCTTTTGGGCTATGGACACTCTTGCACTAGGATTCGAAGCGTGTTTTGCCAGTGGAGCACGAGCCAACCACGGTGTCAGCATAACAGATCGACGAAAGCAAGAACATGCAATAAACAAGAGCTAAATATCAAGGAATGCATGGTGTGTCACAGAACATCGACCAGGAACCATTCGACCTGTCACATATAAACCATGACATGCCTGCAGGCATAAGTAAGGTAAGTATCGCATCCGAATGAAATAATGTGGGTTATGGTCAGAGGAAGGGAAGGAATATTAATTCCATAAGGGGTCAATCTCTCGAAGGTCACAATCACTTGAAATCCGCTACTTATCCCGTGTCAGGAACGGTGATGTCCCTGTGGTCCTGCGACGAGGTTGGTCCCGAGAGTTCTGCGGAGACGCAGCTGCGGCTGCCAGCTCCCCTGAGAAACGTGATGGAGGCTGACGAGGATAATGTCATCCACTTTGATGTCGAGGGGGCCTATTCTCCATTGCCTATCGGACCCCACTTGCATCGCTTGCTCGCTCATGGTATCCATGAATTGCTTGACGCATCTTGCGACTACTTTGGCCAACTTTTCTTTATTGATCATGCGACGTTTATGAGTGTAATCTCTCGTCGAGACCTGTTTGTGGCGCGATTGGTAGCCTGGCCACTGGAGGATCATCAGTCGTTGAAATCAGAGACAAACAACACCAGAAAGAATGAAATAAGAAATACCTGTACTCGGATACCCATCGAAGACCCGCACGACGCGAATGCAGGCTCGTTCCCCTCCACCAAACAAACCGACTGTTTGGACAGCAAGTTTGATATAGGTATGCCCCACTCCGGCGAATCTTGTGCGAGAAAGATGATAGGAGGGTGCAGCTTGGCAAGAGACACATATCGTTCCTTGTCCCCTTGAGAGTGGGGCTCGTAGATGGACTGGGGCACAAACTTGCGAGGCCCGTTAACGATGACAGCATTACAGCACACCAGGTACCATAACACCACGTGCTCTGGATGTGAACTGGCTGGGATTGCCTGTCCACCAGTGAGTGCAGAGACCGAGGGGAAGACGCCCCGGGTTTTGTGTTCTCGTTCGCGAGGGTATGCGGACTGATTGGCGGCTACAACGACCTAACGACAAAGCGGCGATGTCAGTAACAGCCAATTGGATACCACAGCATGACACACATTGTCTCCCGAAACGTGCAGAGCTGCATACATGGATGATACTGATGGACCAGAGACAGGAGACGGGCCAACATCATCGGAGAGTACATCGTTCCATGTAGAATTGTGCACAGGAGGTAGTGCATGTGCTGTAGAGAAGAACGAAGAGCTTCCCTCTGTAGCAAAGCTAGGTTCTATTGCGTCAAACCGAGGATGGAGGGAACCACTTTGCCAAGTCGGGTGAGCAGGAGGTAAGGCGCACGGGTCGTATAGCGTGAATGGGAATACAGGCCCATCACCCATTTCTACCACGGGGCCATATGACAATGTGGCCCAATCTGAAGATGTGGAAGACTCGTCATGAGGTATTTGGGTGAAATCCATAGTGTGGGACTAGCAAGTGGCACCGCGTTGCGAAGAGAATGAGATGTGTTAAATGATCGTCGTCGACAGGAGATGGGTGTTGCGTGCCTTTTTTATATACGCCTTCTACCAAGTACACGATTCCTCACTGTGGATGACCTGTCATAATTTCACCCGATGGGGATACGACGAGTCCGAAATGTACGGGACGTAAGTTCCGTGAATCGAATTCCAAGTTTAACTCGTCCTAGAAGAGTCGAAACGCGATTACCACCAACCGTTTACTGATGGAAAATTTAAGTTTTGGGCTATGTGAGAAACTAAGAACCCATACAGGAACCCGAAGCAATAGCAACACCGCCCCGGGTTCCGGTGACCTTCACTCTCATACTGGGGTTGTACTGTGTGGCCCTTGGCCTGGCCACATGTGATACGCGAACACTCCAGCTGAGTGGTTACGTCCACTGAGATGTTCATTTACCACGGGACATGTTTAGAACTCACTTTATTTGATAGCACGTTGTAAAGCATCAATAGCCCACTTACTGATCCATGACAACGGTGGAGGCTGTATGCATCCGATTATTTGAGGGAGATTGCATGCAAACTCTTACATGTCCTCCAGTGAACTCGGACTGTGATGGGAAAGCTGGCGAAACGGGTATTACATCATACACCCTGTTTCGATGAAACACCCACTGAGTGATAATGCTCCAGCCAGTTGTTTGTTTTGCACGCCCAAAGTGTGAAATAAAATGAAGTGTCGTCACTCTCCTTTCCGGCGTGTCTTCAATGAAACACCGGATTAAAACTTTGTACCTGGGTGCGATACACACAGGATGGCCAGTTGATACGCCGTCCTGTAAATATTAGTTGACCATCCTGTAAGATATACGTCACGTTCTGTACAGAACGAGATGTGTGGTATTACAGTCTCCTTTAGCAGGCTGACGAATGCGATAGCCTGTTGCGCACCTGGACTAGCCCTGCGTAGAATTTTTGATGGCTAGTTGATAAGCCGTCCTGTAAATATTAGTTGACCATCCTGTAAGATACACGTCACGTTCTATACAGAACGAGATGTGGTATTATAGTCTCCTTTAGCAGGCTGACGAATGCGATAGTCTGTTGCGCACCTAGACAAGCCCTGCGTAGAATTTTCGATGGTTCTTGGTGCACAACACATGCATGATATGACGTGTGACTAAAGGTACCGATGTGAGTCCGAAAAGAGAGGGAGAAAGAATATACTGAGCAACGGTCAAGTAGGGGAGATGATGAAGGATACAACGCCGAGGATAACCAGTGTTCATATAGAGAAACATGCGCGTCTAAACGCAGAGTGCTGTAAAAGGCGCCATAATGACTAAAAGCTTGGAAGTCGATACGGGTACACGTTGGTTTGAATTACAGGAATTTGAGTCACGTACTACTAGTAATTGGCGCCTTTGCTGTCATATCCGCGGCCCGGGATGCAGCATATTCTCCAGTTACCTGTGTGGGAATAATAAGATTCTGAGTCCAGGCAACAGTATTAGCTTTGCTGCTGTTGTGGTCTGCCCCCCCAGTAACAGGCCCCCTGATGCTGGCAGGACACGAAAGGACATGACGGGGATATTGGTGAACTTCGTAGAATTGTCGGGTCTCGAGCGGCTATAGGAAATTGTTCCGAGTCTGTAGCGCGGGAAATCCCGAAGCCATCGCGCCTCAAGGCTAGCAGTACGTACTACGGTCACATACACTGTACTAACTTGAAGCAAACCTCACGGCGTAACATCCCGAAAGAGTTATGTGCACAAAAAAAACTAACAGCACAGGGAAGAATCCTTCCAGAGGCTCACATTGACCTAAACCGGCCGGTTGGCCATCAGCCTGCCTGGCCACGCGCCACCCCCTTAGGCACACGAGGCAGGCCATGCTCTGACTGGCTTACTGACTGACCAATCGAGGTGGTACCATAGAGTTGGTTGAACAACATTCTTTCAGTTTGTGGTTTTGGCCCTCCATTGTCAAAGTCAAGACGCTCGGCCAGGCAATGTCTCCGCGTGCGCAGTGTTGCCGAAACCTTCTTCAGTTAACACCATGTGGCTCTTGGTCCCACAGACAAATCTTCAGTTTCTACCTCTCCGCGTGCGTTTCTATGGACATATTCTCGACATCTCCGTGCAACAACAGGCGGTTGGATATAAAAGACCTTGCAAGGTGGCTCAAGGTGGCTTCCCACACCGGTGGCCTTGGATCGTTCCTTCTGTTACAGCTCATAGGAAACCGCAGTAGAAAAGGTATATGCCTTGAGCCGACCGCCGTATACCTTGATCGAGGAGCGATAGATGAGTCCGCGTTTATTCATCTGGGTGTTTCTGAAGATCCATTGAGTTCGGAAACCTTGTCTATGTCGAAGCCAAGGCTTCCCAAAACAAATGTGGCTACTCGCCCATTCTTTGTGAGGAGGTACTGATCTACATCATACTGTGCCCTCTGCGCTGAATAACCCGAATAGGTCCGTAACTCAGTTACCATCATCATCCATAGCGCTCGGCGCCATGACTTCAACTTGTCACTCGACCGTTTGAACCTAACATCAAAACAACAAGTTGGAATCTGATCAATCTCACATTTAAATCGCACCATAAACACTCACTCCACTTTGTGTTCACGTCGTTTATCGACACTACGCAGTCCTGGGGTGGAGATTCAGTCCGACCCCGGGCCCTCCTTCGCTGTGGGATCTGAATACGCGGAATCCAAATATGGGCGGGCAGCGTTTGCATCTAGATGCGATCCACGATACTTATCCGTTGTCCTAAATTACCGACAAGAGCGGCGACGACCCGACGGATGGTGAGTAACGGTGGACTGGGTATCTATGTATCATCGTCAAGTCTAGCATTGCTCTTGACGCGTTGCCTGATTTACATGGGTGACGTACATTATTGGAAGGTGATTTCTTGGATGGAGCAGAGGTTGGCGGCATCCGTCTTGGACGTCCCATTCGCCCAGGATACCCCACAAGCACTCAACATTGCACGGTCAACGCCCAGCGTCCGTCCTAGACCGACATCATGACATCCATCCGAGACGCAATCCCGAAGCAAACATCATTGCGTGGGTATGACAATGGTTCCATTCGTGCATTGGGTGGACCGTCTGGAGAAGACGGCCGAAGACGCCTCTTCTAAAGACCTGGTTGATATCGTGATGCCCGGGCCAGTCAAGCCTGCTATCAAACTTCTCGATTTTTTTCCGTGGCACGACTCGTAACGATGAGTTGGCGCAGGCACAAAAGTTCGTAAGCTCGACAAGCCGGATCGATGACTTCAGCGCCGTGAAGTCACTGGCAGCCCATCAGCACGACCGTGGCACAGATGGCAATGCGGCTTGTGGGAGAGTCGGAGACCCACTCATGGATTAAGTACTAGTACTGGTTCTCAGGGGATTTATCTGAACAGACTACGCCCACTGAAGCTTATTCCATCTTTACCCACTGATTCCATCTAACACCGTTCTTCGTATGCATTGACCACTTAGACTTGGACCACTGACTTGAATCTCAAAACCATCCTGCAGTGTTGTTTTGTAGAAGCGATAATCCCCTCGAGATAAATAACCCCTCTTCTCGATGTTCAAATGCTAGCGACAGGTCAGTTGCAACTGCGATTACTGAATAGCGCAGCGTGAAGGTTCGGACTCCGCAGCAGTTCTCTTCCTTTCTTCATCGTACTTGGCACGGGCAGCTGCTGCAGCACGAATGTCTTCCCGCCGTCTTTCAGCGACCAACCTCTCTCTTCTCTCGGCCGCAGCATGTGCTTGCTCTTGTCGTCGGGTTTCCGCTTCTCGCTCTTCCGCCCAACGTTTAAGGGGATCCTGATGGTGCCGCTTGCTCTCCTCCTCTCTCCTCCTCTGTTCTTCCTCGTACTCCTTGGCACGGGCAACTGCCGCAGCACGAGCATCTTCCCGTCGTCTCTCAGCGACCAACCTCTCTCGTCTCTCGGCTGCAGCACGTTCTTGCTCTTGTCGTCGGGTTTCAGCTTCTCGCTCTTCCATCCAACGTTTAAGGGCATCCTGACGGATCCGCCTGCTCTCTTCCTCTCTCTTCCTCTCTTCTTCTTCCTGTCTCTTGCGCGCCTCTTCCTCCTGTCTCCGTTCTTCCTGGAACCTGCGCTGTTCCTCGGCTTCCCTCTCTGCTCGCAACAGCTCAGCCATGCGACGACGATGCTCGGCTTCGGCCTCCTCACGCCTCTTCTGCGCCTCACGCTCCTGCCGAGCAATCTTCTCCAGACGCTCAGCCTCCTTAACGCAGGTCGAGCAAACGGAAGGCCGGGGAAGATGGCACTCCCAAGCAATTCTGTGGTGACCCGCTGGACACATCGCGCTCATTTCGTACTTGCACTGCGACTTGTCGTGTGGGTTATGCAGCGCTGACGACCGACGAGGGTGGCACTTCATCGGGCACGTGTGTCCACAAGCGAGCGTGAATCCGCTTTCAAAAGCAATGCCAGGTCGCGTGAGTGCTTGAGTTAGAGTAACTAATATATATAACTCACCATGGTTCCGTGCATCCACCGTCCGGACATAGATTATCGAAATCGCTTGCACGCTTGAGCAGAACGGCATGTTCGGGATGCCTCTCGCACTTGACAGGAAACCCCTGGTAAACGTACTGGCCTTTCTCGAGGAGGGTGAAAAATCGTTTCCAGAGTGCTCCCCCCTTCCTGGAATGCAAAAACGTTTGGGAGTTGCCAATCAAGATGAGGCCATCTCGGGCACGTGAGAGGAGGACGTTGAGACGCTCGGGAGAGTCCATGAAGCCGATTGCGTTGGATTTATTCGATCTTGTAAGACTTGTAATCACAATATCACTTTCCTCTCCCTGATAGTTGTCTATAACAGTGATGTTAAAAATGATGTATCCGCAAGTATGTTACTCACCTATTGTAGCCAGATGGATTCGGCCTTTCTTGGCTTTGAGTTCCGGTGGTGCAAAGAGGGACAGACCAGCACGCGCGAGATCCAAGGAATCCATATCGTTGAGGATCGGGTCACTATCGCGTTTCAAAGCATCACGGAGCTGGTGAAGCTGGCCAAGATACGGGGTGAGAACGACGATGTTATCGCTTTTGTACCCCTGTTGGCCGAGGTAGCGTACTATCTTTAGCACCATCTGTACCTCGTACGTGTTTTGCTTCGATGATTTGGTGCCACCGTCTGCACGGTCGCCGATGAGCGAGTCGTCGTCTTCAGGATGGGTATGATCTACAAAGATGACGTTCGAATACACCCCACGGATGTCGGATCGTTGATAGGTGGAGGGAGCATCCATAAGCTCCGGGTATGTAAGTTCGCGGACGAAAGCAGAGATTTCGGGACGCATCCGATGTTGCGTTGAAAGCGTTTCATGGGGGTAGCCCTTGAGGACAAGACGTTCGAAAAGCGACCGGTTCAGGTCAAATCCCTCGCCCTTTTCAACAGTCAATTGATAGTTGTTGACTTTTGGGCGTAACTGTCTACAAAAGCTCATCAGTAACAAAAGGCCGAGATAATATCGCAGACATACTTGTGGTCACCGATAAGAATCATCTGATCGACGTTGTGCGACAATGCAGTCAAGATGTGGCTTTCGAGGATCTCGCCCGCTTCTTCCACCAGGAGAACCCCAGGACCAGCCTGCTCAAGGGCCTCAGCGTAGATAGCTGCCCCTGTCGTCGTACACGCAATGATCCTCTTCTGCTGCAAAGTTGCCACAGTCGACTTCGCAAACTCCCGCTTGATACCGTCTTGAATTGAATTGTACAACCTGCCAACACGGCATATCGACTCCAATTCCTCAGTGACGAGTTCATGTCGCCACTTGTCTAGCAGATGCTGGCGGGCAGAGCGGGCCATACCCCAGATCCGAGCTGCCGCTTGGACATGAGGCTCGCCGCTCAGCACCCCAGCGTCCTGACCCCGCACCCACCGCAAGAAGAGATACCTTCCATCAATGGCTTGTCCGTTCCGCCCAACGCGTGTCATTCCATCTTCCGTCTCCAGTGGTACGTAGAATGCTTTGAAGAACTCGTGGTGCTTAAGCTCTAGACGCGTAATCAGGTTCTTGTCGTCGATGTCTAGTAGTGCGTCGAAGTGAGCTCGGAGCTTGGTTTCGTGATTTGACGAGGTAAATCTGAGCCCGTTGATCTCATCCCAGGAATACTGAAAGCGTCCGCGTGGTTGCCTGTGGAGAGCCAGATGATCCGTTGACTGGTTTGAACGGCCGCCGAGGCGTACAATGGATTCGGCAGGGATATCGTACTCGAGAAGATCACCGAGGAACTGATCTAGCGCATGGTTGGTATAGCAGACGACGAGAATGGTCTGAGCAGTTTCGTCATGTAGTGCTTTTGCAAGAAGGGCACCTATAAACGATTTACCGGTTCCTGCAGAAATAGTGAGATACTTCAGGAATTGGAGAGAAGATGCTCACCAGGCGGTCCTTGGATCAGTGATACCCGTTGCTGAAGTCCTGCGACCAATGATCTCGCCTGAGCCTTGTCGAGACTGACGCGTTTAGGGAGGTCCAATAAACCATCTAGCTCAAGGGATGGGTTTGAAGTGAGTGCATTGGCAATGTGCGATAAGGACATTCTGCTCCGACAGGACTCGAGTTGCGACCCTGGGTTCCAAAATAGAATCTCTTTCGAGAGGGGAACAGAACGCGTCTTCAGGGCGGAGAGCACCGGTTCGAAGGCAAATGTCGCGGCGTCAATTTGGATGAGTCGTACGTTCTGGGCCATGCGAAGTGAGGTGAGAGTCTTTCTTATGTTGGCATCGCCATCGAGCTGAAGAACTATGACAGGAGGCTTGCAGGCTAGGAGTTCCTCCACGCGGTTCACTGTCCCAAAGCTGATGATATCTTGACCGGAAGCGAGGCAAACGAGAGATTGATGCCTCAGAATCTTCGAGCCACGAGGATCTCGTGTAAGGAAATTTACCCGATCCGCTTCCTCCTTCATGCCCTTGAGCTGCCAGAAGTCGCTGTCACATCGCAGCTTAATGGCCCAGCGAGTCTTCCGATCGCCAGTGCCAGTATAGATGCCGACCATAGAAACGGCGCCGACGCGGAGACCGCGATACTTCCCATCCTTCTGTAACGCAGCTTGTACCTCCTGGCGGATGTCAAAGAGCATGTCCTCGCGGAGCATGCGGAAGGTGTTGTCCAAGTAAACCTTTGTCGGGGTTTCTGATGTACTGAGCTCATCATCATATGCTGCGCGGAGGAAGGGAGGCTTTCGACACAGGATCTCGTCGGCGGTGGGGAGAATAGCGATGTCGCAGCAGTCAGCAAAGTCGTTATCGTGGCGTCCGCCAGGCCCATTGAGAACGTCGTACACAGTCACAGAACTGGTGCTAGAGAGAATGTGTTTGATGAAATGTCCCATCTCTCTCATTTCATGTTTCGATGACGCGACGAGACTATCTTGAATGGATGGTCGAGCTGCAACCTCTCGATAGGGAGTGGTGTCCCGGTCTTGTAGAGTCAGAAGTCGAGAGAGCACTCTAGCAAAGACCAATTGAACGTCTTCGTTCAACGCGCCCTGCTGGAATGCGCGAACGAAGACACCCCAAAAGATTGGTGGTTCTACCACATGGAACAACAAATTGTCCAGGGTATCGCCACCTACATCGGAAGCTCTAAGGAGATACTCCAGGACAGCGGAACCTAGTCCGTTCATGAATTGAACGGACAAGTCGAACTGCATCGCGGACTGAACTGAAGACAGGCCGTGAGCACTCTCGGTGATTGCATCCAAGCATACCGCCGGGTCATCCTGAGCACAGAGCCCTTCCAAAAAAAGAGTGGCGCCACGAGGGTCAAGTTTGACTGACCCAGACAGAACATCGAGGAATCGTTTTTTAAGGCGGGAAACACGACTGGAATGCAGAGCAGGTTCCATGTGAGACCTGATGGTGCAAGTAGAGGTTCAAAACGGGCAAGGCCCCGCACAGCAGTTTTAAACGCCAGTACATAACACGAGGAGACCTGCGCTGCACCAAATTAGGGAAAAGCAATGCTCCATAGAAGTTCGGACTGCGGAAAATGTGTCAATGAGTGGGTGCGTGAGGGTGCTTCGCCGTACAGCATTTACACCACCAAAGTTAGCAATCGACGTTGTTTTTACGGCCGACTGATCGCAAAGTTAAAATCCATACATACTTCAACCAATGCGGAATTGAACTGGAGCTGCAGAAAGGAAGTGTGGCTGTGTCAGTTTGTTGAGAGGGGGGAGTCTAATTAAATTAGTAATTATGACTGTTGCACAGTCCAGACCGTGACTGGCAGTCCCACTGGTCACTAGCAGACACAATAACAAAAATGGTATCAATGTATTTCACTACATAGGCATTTACTGGATTAATGAGCAATCTAGATAGTACACGCTATCCAAGCTTCCAAGAAACAGCGACACAAGCCAAGTCCAAACCTCCATTCGACACGAGACTCAGAGAAAGCCCTTCGTGGATCAATATCGTACCCACGACCGAGCTTTCTTCTCTCCTACACCCCACATCTGTGCCATCGTCCATATCACTATACGCGGTGCCGGTTTTCCGAGTGAACTTTTCCGAGTCCCCTTGTGCCATGAAGCGGAAATACTCCAAGAATTTGAATTTGATGGCCGGCTGGTGGGCCAAAGGCGGTCAAGCATGGTTTTCAGTGGGACGAAAACGAGAGCGCACGTACCACCTCGGCAATGTCCAGGGAACACGCGCCTTCCGCCTGCTTCTCGAGGAGACTGGACCCACCTCCGAAAGGAATCACTGGAATATCGCCAACCTTGAGGTTTTTTTGCTCGATGATTGCTTCGCGCACGGGGGTGAGGACATCCACTCAATGAACAGAACCTCGCGAATAAGATCTCAAGAAGTAGCCACAAGTCCCCATCCACGAGACGAGCTAGAAATCATGTTGTGGGTATATGGGAACGGAAGGATGCCGCAAACTGGACTTACACTTCGGGCATCTGGCAGCGCTCCTAGCGCAATACTGGACTTCACAAGGATGGGAAACCAATCGGTCGTAGCCCGCGAGACGTTTGATCCTGCGGCTATCTGGCCGATCCGTGGGGACGTCGCATGAAGGCCACTCTTGGCGATGATCTGTTTAATTCGTCAGAAAGCTTCCCAAGGATATGCTGATTAAGCGGCAATACTCACCCGTTCCGAGACGTATTTGCTCTCGCCGTACCCGGCACCAACAGCAAAAAAGGATCGAGTAGAACCTCTTCTGGATACAGGCCTCGTGAACGATCCCAAGAGCGCGCTGAACCGATTGAAGACGTCAACAAAAAGTGAAGGCTTTTCTGATGGACCGAGGTGGGTGCCATGTCCACCAAATTCCGAGTAGCACGGAGATGAGGTTCAAATGACGATAGCGACAAATTGAAGTCGAACCGCCAGGCATTGTGAACGATGAGTTTCGGAACTAAGACGACTCATAAGCGAAATCAAGGAGGTTTCCAAAAATTGCAATACCTCATCATAAACTGACGACGTCAAACCACAGTTGTCCTTAGAAATATCTGCCTCTATGTAGACGAGTTTCCCGGAGCCCATGAGATTGACAGGAAGAGCCCTGTTGACAAACGCGGGTATTTTGAGCGCATACACTCACTCTTCACCATCCGCAACATCTTCTTTCGATGGAATTGAGGTGATGACACCACACTCGGTCGCACCGAAATCGGTAACAACAGGCACGCCTGCCGCTGAAGTGTATTTCCAGCTTTCAGTGATAGGGGACCACCACCGTATCTCTGTAGACGATGAACGTCGCACCCGGTGGCCGAAGCAAGTGAGACATACCACAAGATCAAACGTTTTCAGCCAGTTTACTGCGTCCGGGGAAGTAGACCATTGTTCCAAGAAGGCAGAGATGCACATCAGAATGTTGCAGCTCGTCATGCACGCATGCTCAAGAATGTTGTCCGTCGTGGGCACAACCGGGTGGACATCATACCCATTATGGGACGTAGAGCTGCATCACCAACCCGTAGATGTGGAAAGAAGGAAGAGACCTAACCGGACTGGACGGGGCAACATTGTCGCGCTAACCGAGAATCGGCCCTAGGAACAATATGATCAGGATCCAGATTATATGAAGGGCGCGCTGCGAGGCTTACTGTGCGACATCCACTTGATTTGGGTCCTGTGGCTCAGCGGGATGGACTTAGGGAACCCCGTGCTACCAAAGGAGTGAAGATAGATTGCTGGAGAGTCCAAGTCCGGATGCAAAGCGGGAGAGGGATACGGGACGAAAGTGTCGGATGCACATATGGCACAACCCCAGCTTGGGAAATGCATGACTCAGTGCGGGGATTTCGTCGCTAGTCGGTTCCAGTTCCGGTGCCTCCCGTCAAATGGCACCCATCAATGTTTGGTGCGTACTGTGCACCGTGACTATATGTGAACAACATTTCTTTTGTATCAAGTTCAAAATAGCAGAATTCCTCGGGGAAACTAAGAAAGGTTGAGGGAAAGTCAGGCGGGTCCTGCGTTCAGTCAGACTGTTGCTTACCACTAGTCCTGAGACGAGCATTCCGGCTACCAATGCGTGGTAGAGAAGCGTGTCAACGGTCGCAATGAGCATGGCGACCTGCCCTTCTCTCCCATGTCGTTCAGAACGCAGAGCGTGTACGACCCGATGAGCGACGCGATCGTGACCGAACTCAAGGAACGTGATGTAAGTTAACTCCCACTGCCCGTATGTACTTGCGCAACTCACCACGATCCTGAATGTTGATTTCGTCTCCGATAGTTGTGGTGTTTCTGTCAATGTGGTCACGGGACGATCTTGTACTACCACATGTTCAACTTGGACCAGGATATGGTATGGACTTGTTTGTCCACCGATCCTCGACTCCCGAGTCAACGCAGAGCAGGACTCCAGGAGTGATCCGCAGGTCCGTGTTTCCGGGTATTTGGTAATGACCTCGAGGGAACGAGTTTTTGGGAAAATAGGCAACCCCAGGAGTCAGGAAGCCTATGCAAACATCATGCACCCTCGTAAACCGAAGCCGCCACAACGTCGTACTATGCAGCTGTCATGATTGATATCGTCACCAGTAATGAAGGGTCACGATGAATAGTGACCTACTTTGCTTGAACTTCACCTGGATGTGTCTGGCTACCTCGTGCCCGGCTACTAAGCAGTTGAGCGCGACTTCGGAGGTTCTGTCATTCCTTGGAGCTAAGAAAACATTGAATGGAAAACGACCATCCTCCAGACCACCAATGCTGTCAAACTTCCCGACCTAGTCCCGAGCTTATTCCCCAACCGCGCTTTTCATCACGTTCGTGAGTGAAACCGATGAAAGGACGCGAACGAGAGCAATTTGGAAGAACGCGTGCGAATACAATTGGCATGAGCTTGACGCGATCGCCGCCAGGTACGTCACGACAGACTCGGACTCGGCGCCACTCCGGCAATGGTGTTGTATCAGCTGACCTGGAGTGTGTCCTTGATGGCGAGCCGTTTACTGTTTCGAGCATGGCGTTATAGTTTCTAGATCCAAGACAGGCAATCGGTTCGAGGCCATGCGCGTCCCGCCCGCTTGCGGTTGGTAAGTACGTCACGCCGTTCGCCGCCGCCGCCTCCCACTGGCATTCGTGGAGACTCGACAAGGACGTCTCATGGCTAGGATAGAGCGACACGAGCGGAGCTCTAGCACGAGGACACGGTGGGACGAACAACAACGAGGACGAGCATAGGAACACACGGAGACTATCATGATGAATTGGCCGCAACAGTAACACTAGCAACAAAGAACCAAGATGTATAGTAGTACATAATACAGCTACTTTATCCCATCCCTCCGTCACATGCCCTTCATACACCCATCCCGCACGAATCTATGTACAATGTATCCATGGTATCGCGGTTCAAAAGGAGGGAAACCACCGACGACTAGGGATCAATACTACACAAGAGGCCCAACAGCAACACCTACAATACCTACGCAAGCACGAGTACAAATAACAACAACAAGAGTGACGGAATGGATGAAAATAAAAGAGAAATGTCAGATGCAATACTGCGAAAGCGGGCCTCCTCACAACGTGCCCCGTTTCCAGTCCACCAAGCGCTTCAGCTGCTCAAGTGTCAGGAAAATGAGAATCGTCGTTGGCTGGAGACGCGTCCATGCGGGGAGCCAGCCTTTAAACATAAACATCGGGCCCTCGTTCGCGAGCGATGCTCGGATCACGCCGAGCGTCGACTACATGGAAGCAGAGGGCAGTACATGGTCAGTGCGTCAGGGCACATAGACACAAAGGAACATACGCTGGATCCAGGTCCACTCGCGTTCATGATGCGGCTCTTGAGGACATCGGCGGGTGAACAGACGGTTGTAGCTACCGTGCCCTTTCACATCCATCTCATCAGTACCCCCTTCCAAGACAGCAAGGAACTGATCAGGGCACATACAGCGGCGAAACTGGCAGCAAAGTGGCAGTAAATGTTGTCCTCAAAGTAGGATGTCTTCAAAAGCTCCGACTTGAAAACATCGTATCTAGAACCAGGTTAGGCACGAAACAAGTTTGGAGGCAGGAAGGGGCTCACGAGGCGAGTTGACTCGAGTTCATCAGTACACTTCGGAAGACGTTCGGGCCAACACCACGGACAAGCGATGAAGGGCCTTCTTCGCGAACCATCTGTACGAGCCAACATCGGGTATTGGAACAGTCACACGAGCAGCCAACGCGTCAACCAACAGAGAGAAACGGGGAAAAGGTTAGCATCCCGTTACGTCTCTCCGATCGGAAGGAAAAGGATAAAAATGTGAAGCGAAGATGAAGAAACAAGAAAAACAGTATGCCATAGTGCAACAGAGTAGTACCACTGTCACCGTGTCGGCAATTGGTCCACAAGCCCATAATGCTGATCCGGACTGCCCGTCGCCGAGTATCTTCCCCCCTCTTTCCTTTTTCTCTCGTCATGTCGCTCTTACATTCGCGATCGCATCGTCAACCTGTCGTTTGGTGCGGAGACCGCGCCTTTTTCGGCGCTAGTGCACAACCTCGGAGGCAAGGTAACCGCCAGTGATACAACCGACCCAGTGAGTGGAAATGATGCCGTCAGGGATGCATCACCGAGGCCATTACACCACCACACGGGAAGGAGATTAGAGATCGAGGTGATAGAATGGACCTCTTCCCACAGCTGTGCGGGGCGATGCGGAGGTAACGTATCTTGAATGAGAGTGTTGGTACATAAGCGATGTCATGTCGAATATAGAAGCAAAGTATTTTTTTCCTCGACGATTTGCCACTCTTTGCCTTTCGCCATCTACTCGGGCTGTTGCTCGTACGTTCTTTCTTGCTCGTTGGCATCGATATCGTTGTCGTCCACGGAGTCCGTTGCAATAATCGACGTTCCCGAGCCAGGCCGGAGGAACACTCCGCGCGATGGGTGATACCAATGCAAAAGGGCCACGCGGTCGATGGCCATAATAGACGTGAAACGGCACGACAGCGTGTAATGGACGGCTCTTTCCGAATGTCCAGCATCTTTCGAAACAAGACGGACATGGACTTCGCAGAGTCACGCAACGGGATGGTCACGCGAGCGTGTACTGCCCGCATAAATGAACCCCAAAAATAAGGGGGAACGGAAAGGGATACAAGGCAAGAAACAACGAAAAAAACGAAAGCGAGGCAAGCACTTACACGGAAGAGCGCATCGAAGCAATGCTTGTAATTGAAACGTTTCTCCGGAGGCTTAGCAAAGTCGCCTTGGAGGCGGACCTAGACGGGCGGAAATGAGCGACAAGAACGAGACAACGATCACGTGATACGGGAGGCAAGGAGCGCGTGAGAGGGCATGTGATATTGGGTAGGTGGGCAAACACACCATGACGACCTCTGTCGGGGAGAGTTGAGATGAGGAAGAGGACGCGTGGAACAGGGCATGAGGACACATACCACCAGGGTTACCGACCACACCAGCAATTGAACCAGCTGCAAGGACAGGTGAGGGAGATGTCGAAGAGGTGAATTGTGGCGCAAGACATACCCATGACACCAGCAGCAGCCAAGGTCCAGGGGGGCGACTGTGGGTTTGCACCAAGGATCTTCTTGCTCTCGTCGTATGCCCAGAAGCGACAGAGACTGTAGCTCATCTGTCGCATCCAAGTGCCTGTAATGCCATCGTAGAGACCTCTGAAACCAGCTGTTCTGACGGTCTTCTTGATGGACTCGATCATGCGTTTATCGCCCGAGGCTTGTAAACGGACTTTGGTGAGATCGAGGGGGTGGGTAATGGATGCAGCGATGGTGGCTGCGACACCGCCAAGATAGAAGGGGTATGGCTGTTTCTTCTTGGCTGGGGAAGGTGATGGGAGACGTGTGGCATTAGCGACGGGTTGCGCTGTGGAGGCCATGGTGGACGAGGGATCGGTTGATCGTGACCGAATTGGAGTGGTATAAGAGGGGGGGATTTCTTACGTAACCATGTTCCGACTGTTCTGCCTATCTCTGAGAGAAACGTTTGGTGGACACGCGAGCAGTACATCTGGCACGTACGGCAGCCCGAGGTCCCGCCCTCCCACCGAAACCCATAGGCAGCCCGTAATCTATTGAGAGAGTATCTACGTTTACGGCGCACCTCGGAGTGCTCGGCCGTATCAGCTCAGCCACAGACTACAAACAACCCACGCACAGTCGGGTTATAACCCGTGAATTAACCCCTGTCTTTCTCTTTCATCCACATCGATGCTCGCCCGGTGTCGTAGCCCAACAGTCCACATCTTGCAGGGATGTTGACCGTTGGTACTACGATGTTCGGCGGGCCTTTGCTTGTCCACCGATCGTTACTTGTATACATCCAAGGTGGATTTCGGAATTCACGTCTTTTACTGATGTGCTTGTAATCACTTTCTTTGCGTATTGAGATTGAATCACCTTGTTCAACTCCCTGCATAGTGGGTGTTTGTTCACGAGAAAGTCCCTCCCCCTGGCCAACTCAGAGCTCGCTGTATGCGCTAACTAGGTCTATTTTCAACCCGGCTCTGAACCATACGGTCGTCCAGTACTCTGTCGACAAGATTCACGGTCTCCCTACCTATGATTCGGGGCTACACCTCGCAACCATCCAGTTTCCCGGAACACTCGGCGGCTGATCACATCTTGGCAGGTCTTGCCTCTCACTTCCAGGGAGATCCACCGTGCGTGACCTTCTTCTGCCTGACCGACTCTGTGGACACCCAGGCTCATCCCTCCATTAGCGTTCTATTTCATCGTACCGAAGGCGAGGAACATTGTTCGCTCGGTATCTGAAGTTTGCGTGCCTACGCCAACCATCTAGGATAATGCTTGCGGTGGAGCCCCAAAAAGTCACATATATCTAGTCGTGGTTTGGACGTGATTCTACTATGATATTATGAGTTACTTCCCCCCCACAGACACATAAAGGCTTCAGGGTGATATTTGGTTTCGCAGCTTCATTTCTGCCGGATCCCCGAATGAGCAGAGGGAAGAGGGCAAAAAGCGACTTGGGTCCTGGCGCTGAAGGCACGGCCGGGCTAGAGTTGTCTCCTGGGTTACACAGAAAGGACGATCTATTTCGTTCCCCCTATCCAAGATGATTGTCTCCAACTGCCTATTCTATTGGGTTCTCCGGTACTATAGATTCCCTGGAATCGACAGCACCCTTGTGTCCGAGAAAGAGGACCTCGGATTCAAGTAATCATGGCTCATCCCCGAGGATTTGATGGCCCTAAGATCGCTCACAGACAGAACTGAAGGGCAGAACGGTGTTCGTCGGACCAATTGATACGAACGATCCCTACTGGACTTTCCGTCGGGCACCGGACTCGGTTTATTGCGAATCCTTGAATGGAATAACTTCGATTTAGCATCTTCGGACGTTCGTATCTAGCGTTACCTCTGGCATTTGCTTGACTATTCTGGTTGGCGTTTCCATGTCCCCTTGCGGCAATCACTCCTTCCGAGACGCGAGAATCGTCCCAGGAATAGACTGAATTGGGATGGATAAGGCTAGATGCAGCCATGTCATATCAAGGCTGTTTCGACTGCATCGTAACGACTCGGACCTCTCGTTTCCGGAAAGGTTCAATCCATTCCGTGGATTCCATGGCTTTGGTTTCAGGAAGTCGGGAACGCAGTGACGTCTCGACCATTCGGACTGGCGCGCAGGCCCCCGTGGAACGATGGACACGAAACTCGAAGGTGAGTCTAGGAAAAGAAACCCCACAAATGTGAATGACGAATGCCGCGGCGGGACGCTCGAAATAGCGAATGGCTCATTATCAAAAGCACTCCAGTCATCAGCTGATACACCATCGTCAGAGCGTGGCCCAAGTCTGAGCTTGTCACTTACTTCACCTGGCTTCGGTGCCGACAGCTCATTATATTTGCACGCGTGCCTCCAAATTTCTCTCATTCACGCCCAACGTTTCATCATTTTCCCAAGCGGCAACGTTCGTAATAAAGCACGATTGGGGATTAAGCTCGGGATTAGGTTGGGTTTGAACGCGTTCAACGAAGACTTGCTCAGCTCCAAAGAATGACAGAACCTCACTCGGGCTCAATTAATTGGTCGCAGAGTGGCCGTCTACTGGTCGGGTGAGAGTGAGGGCTCCGGAGTGCTGCATATTGCTGACGAAAGTATCCTTCTCCATCTTGAAGCGAAAGGGCAGAGACAACGTGTGTTGGAAATGGGGTTTTCTTTGGACCATGCTGCTGTCTAGAAATGCGACGTAATTTCGAGGAATATCATCGCCTCGAATCGATTTGTGCTCGAGTCAAGCGGCTAAGCCCATGTAACTCTTGCCCGAACCAGGGCCCTTGAAGGTATGCACAGACTACTCATCTTGTCCTGCAGGTCTCCTATTTCATAAGACGGATTGTGGCTTCTTCAGTTCGCGGGAAAACCCATACAAAGATACACATCCACGTCGTTCCACGTCCCACTTACAAGGAAAGATCTAGAGCATATACTCTGTGGACAAGCTGAGCGCTGCCGAAAATCCGTGGAATCTCGGCACTATTTTTTTCGGTGAAGGCGTCTACCAAATCGTGACAAGACGCGCTGCCGATGCTCGGAGCGGACTGGTGATCCCCAGCGGCGAGGTTGGAATCCCTGCGAGCTGGTGATTTACAAGAAATGGTTCTCTGCAGCGGCGGAAGTGTGGGGTATGCTATTGATCGATAGATGGGGTTAAGTGCAGAAGACACATGATAAAATGCACAGACTCGGGCCCGGGCTGCATGTAAGTGAACATGAAATCGATGTGCGCGATTTCCGCACGGGTTGTGTCGAGACAGATTACGGGATCAAGGTGACGAGTCTGACGACTGTCCGAGAGATACGAGACAGCGGGGGAACAGAAGATTGTTCGAGCCGGGCAGTGACGGCGTTCCTGGAAAGCGCGCGGCAATCCCCGGCCGGAGAGTATCCGGTATCCGGCCACAGGAAAGGTTCATCATGATCAACCATTGTCAAAGGAAAAAAGCCTGCCAGAGCGGGCTTCAATCAAGTATGCGCTTATACTTCCAGTGAACCATTAGCTTCTTAGGTCATGGACGCCATCAACTTGTCCGCAGAGGTTTTTCCGTTAGTAAACTTTCCTTACAGGGTGCGTCACAACTTAACCTCCGGCAGGGGACAGATACCGGGTCGGTCTACTTGATCATGTGCGCGCGGCTCGCGGACCCTCGTGACGTTGTATGAATGACCATGGTATGTCGATTTCCCATTCTAGTAACTCTCTACCAGCTCGCTCAGATATAAAGGCCCTTGCTATCAGCGCCTTAATCACCGATCATCCCAAGTAACCCACCGCGTCTCTCATCAACCATGGCTTCCATTGCTCACGAGTTCCCCCCTCTCGATCACTCGCTCCTGCTCCCTGACTTGATTAACTTTCATATGGAAAGAAATCCCTCTTTTCCAACCTTTGTATACACGAATGAAAGCGTTCCAGACACGTTGACTGAAATCTCGTTTCTCGAATTCGGTCGAGCTGCTCACCGAGTCGCGCATGCTCTTCGGCCCTCCCGCCAAGGCCCAGACGGAGAGGTTGTCATGGTCATCGCCAATACGGACACAATACTCCACCATGCAGCTGTCGCGGGCTTGTCAATTGCCGGATGGGTTGTACGTTTGTATGCATCTTCTTTTCGGTCCGGTTCTCACATTCAGTCTAGCCATTTCCGGCATCGCCCAGGAATTCTGCGGCGGCGGTTGTTAATACGATGACGAAGACCAACTGCTCACGTATCGTAACCCTTGATCACGCTCATAAAACGCTTATCGATGGCATCCGCCGCGAAATCGATGGCGCCCCGCTAACTGTTTATGAACTCCCCACTTTGCGATATGCGTTTCCAAAGCTCGGGCAGGAGGCCGCGGTTGATCCTTTTATTCCGTACCCTCCCCCCGTGAAACGTCCAGACTTGGATTCTCCCGCTATCTACATTCATTCCTCGGGCAGCACTGGATTCCCGAAAGCCATTGCTCACAGTCACAGAATTCAAATCCAATGGATGGCTCAGCGTATGTTACTATGCGCTACTTGACAATAACCTGCTGATTATCTGTAGCATCCTTCCGTGCATATATTCAATTTCCTCCTCCCCGTCGGGTTGGTGTCATGGCATTGCCCGCATTCCATACCTTCGGTATCGTCACCGAACTTTATTTACCGATCGCGTACCTTGTCACTGCAATGGTCTATCCTCCGCGTACGCAGAACGACCCACTCGCCCAACCGGTGACACCGACGAGTGAAAACGTGACTGAGCAACTCGAGAAGATAGAATGTAACATCCTCATGACGGTTCCAACATTCCTTGAACAAATGGTCACGTCAGATGAGGCTGTCGAGGTTCTGAAAAAGATAGATTCCGTCGTACGTGCAATCTATTGTGATCTACCTTCTCTCCGGCTCAGTATCTCCAGGTTTTTGCCGGTGGCCCTCTCCCTGTCAAGGTCGGCCAGAAGTTGTGGACTGCTGGGGTACAGCTCTCCAGCGGTTATGGCGGGACAGAATTCGGAATCCCCGTGGCAATAGCTGACAAGCAAGATGTCGCCGACGGTGATTGGATGTGGATGCGTTTCTCAGATGACCAGAAATTCAGGTGGGCGCCACAAGGAGACGATACATACGAGCTGCAAGTCTTGGTATGAGATTTTCACGCCATAGCGGTGTCGGGAAATGCTAACAAGCCTGATCAGTCTACCGAAGACCACCAGATGGCGGTAGAGAATTTACCTGATGTGAAGGGATATGCCACTGCGGATGTCTTCGCGAAGCATCCAACTAAGAACATGTGGAAGATGTAAGTTTCCCAGCTGGTCTATATTAAACGTGGCATTCATACTCTTCTTCCTCGACGGTAGCGTTGGAAGGGCCGACGATGTCATTATTCTTGCTTCCGGAGAGAAGACGGTTCCTGCTCCAATGGAGAGTATCATTGCGTCTTCCCCACCAGTGCAGGGTGTTGTCATGTTCGGACGGGAGCGAAACCAAGTTGGTGTCCTCATCGAGCCTCGCCCGGAACACGCTATCGACGTCAACGACGAGAAAGCCGTAGCCGAGTTTAGAAATCAAATCTGGTATGCGCTTCACTTACGAGGTGGAAAGTCGTTGACTGAATCGAACAAAGGCATGCGATCGAAGAGGCCAACAAGTCGTCGCCAGCATTCAGTCGTATATTCAAGGAGATGATTCTGATTACGCGCGAGGACAAGCCTATGTTACGTGCACCCAAGGGTACTGTTCAACGCAAAGCGACTCTGAATGCTTACGAGCCAGAAATCAATGCATTGTGAGTCATTGCATCACGTGTGCGTGGACATTGATTAAAGAATCGCCAAAGGTATGATACCGTGGAAGCAAGTTCGGAAGCTCCAGATGGCTTGGCTGGGCCACCAGCATGGACCAGTGAAGTGCTTCAAGAATGGCTACTGGAACATGCTCTTGCCATCAGCCCCAACGATTCCCTTGATCCCCATGCTGACCTGTTTGCTCAAGGCTTTGATAGGTGCGCGGTCGCGCAATATAACGAAGTTGAAGACATTGCTCACATCGTACTTTTTTTAACAGCTTGAGTGTTACGTATCTTCGAAACCGGATACTGGGTGCTCTGCGCAAATCGTCCGACCCAGAGGTCAAGAAGGCTGCTGCTCATATCCCCCATAACGTCATCTTTGAAAACCCAACCATTCAGTTACTCAGTTCGCGTATCGCTGCTCTCGTCAACGATAACGGTGCTGGACAGGGGGTAGATTTCATAGAGCAACACAAGCAAGCCATCAATGCTATGATCGAGAAGTACTCCGTCGGCTTAGACGGACCGGTTGATGGTGTGTTGCCTAGCAGCCCATTGGTCGAGCCTGCCGTTGTACTGCTCACCGGATCCACGGGCGGTCTCGGATCTTTCTTACTCTCGGAGCTCCTCAAAAGCCCTGCGGTTCAGCGCGTCTTTGCTTTCAATCGTCCCTCTTCTACAAAATCGATCGTGGAACGACAAAAGTCGGCGTTCAGAGACAGGGGACTTCAGATCGACTTGTTGGACTCGAATAAGCTTGTCTACGTCGAAGCTGATGCGTCTCTGGAGAAGTGCGGCCTGTCTCCAGCTCAATATGAGGAGGTGGGGTTGACCCTTGGCATTGTTGAAGACATGATCACTGACATACCATCCGCAGATCCGGAATTCCGTCACATTGATCATACACAACGCGTGGCGCCTCGATTTCAACTTGGCGATATCTTCCTTTGAGGACAGCATTCGGGCGTCGCGGAACCTAATCGATCTCAGTCTAGACTCACCCCAGAACCAGAACCTCCGCTTCTTGTTCACTTCTTCGATCGGGTCAGCGCAGTCTTGGGACAACGGGAAAGGTCCTTTCCCAGAGGAAGTCCAACTTGACCCTTCTGTTGCCGTCGGAGCAGGTTACGGAGAAGGCAAATACACCACTGAACGGGTGAGTCTTGATGTGATAAATGATTAGATGATCGGTACTGACATGGATCGATAGATCATCGTCAAGAGTGGCTTACATGCGACTTCCTTCCGCATCGGCCAAATCGCTGGTGGACACGGTGGATCTTGGGCCACGACAGATTGGTTCCCGATCATTGTGAAATCCAGCATTGCCCTCGGTGCGCTTCCTGAAGCCGCTGGTGTAAGTGACCCGATCGATCCTATCTGTCGTTGCGGCATGCGTGCTCATGAACGATCCCAGGGCGTGTCGTGGCTACGCGAGGAAGAAGTGGCCTCTGCCATCTTGGAAGCGGCGTTTGCCAAAGAGGCACCACCGCCGGCACTCAACATTGTTAACCCGCGCAGTCGGCCTTGGGCCGAGACCATCGCTTTCGTGCGACACGCGATCATCAAGCGAAAGGCGCTCCTCGGGGACAACGTCCTCCCGATCGTTCCATTCGGTGATTGGTTTGCACTGTTGGAACGCAAGGCGGAGCACGCGTCGGAAGATGACTTGGCCAAGATCGTGAGTAGATTTGGATGCTGTATGGATGGATCGTTGCTGACGTGGTGAACGTATATAGCCGGCCATCAAGTTGCTCGAGTTCTTCCGCGCGTTGGCCCGGGGAGACCAGGCTATCCGGGGCCTCGGCGCTGGTACCACGGAGGCGGCGGGGATGACCAACTTTAGTACTGCCAAGGTGCGGCAGGTCAGTCCGACGATGGCGAACATGCAGGCGATCGGAGAAGTTGAGGCCGATGGGTGGGTGAGGTATTGGATCTCGAAAGGTGCTTTCTAAAGTGGTCGACTGGATATGGAAGAGAAATTTCGAGCTTTGCCTTGGGTGTTTGTAACAGTGGTGTATGCTACGATGTTTGAAAGATGGACCTTTCAGGGTGGAGAACATACTGTCACCAGCGACTCGTGCTCCGCACTGTTCATGAGCCAAAAACAAAAAGTCTAATTCGCAGTCCAGTACAGACAGTCCACTGATCAGTAAACTACACAAGGTCCCCTGTATCCGAGTCATCACCGAGCATCGACATTTCCTCCTCCGGAATCTGAACCTGACCTTTCTGTTTAGCTCGGCGTACCTGTACAAGAGGGACTCGGAACACGTAAACAAATGAGTCATTGCATATACCTTCGACAACCAAGTATAAACATTACCAAGGGATTCTAATTCGACTCCAGGCCTTGAGTCTTCAAGTTGTGACGATGATAGGTATGAGATGCATGTAATACCCCACCGGCAGACGTGGTGGAGGAAGAGAAGGCCGTCCTCCTCATTGTCCCTTGCAGCCGCGAGCACCATGTTGTGGTAAAAATTGTCGAGGACCCAGTGTATTACAGCAAAGGTGGCTGCGATGCCGACACCCAGTGACTGACACCCCTTGCCCTACTGGCGAAAGTACTACCGTATTATAAGATGAATTGACAGAATTGTTAGGTACATATTTGACATAATCATAATCATAATAACGCGTTACCTGCGAGTGGTCCCCGAAAGGCAAGGAACGCACCATATACTATCGTTGCTACAAATGGTATATGGAACAGCGTGTGACAAGCTGCGATGAGTCTTTTCCGTTTTTGTGTTGCGGCTGTACGGACATGGCACCGAAAAATGAAAGGAACTTGAAGGGAAAAGGAGTGGGTGGACTTGGGAGTATAGTAGTTTGATACCGGAAGTGAGTGCGGCAGCGAATGCGATCGAGACAAGTTCTGTCTCGATGTAGAGCAGGAATCGGTTCTGATGGCTGGGTGGGGTGATCATGCTGTCGTGGAAAAGGGAAATGCTGTCGAGGTGGCCTGGCAGCAACGTTGACGTTTGGGATCTAGATCTTGAAGCTGATTCTTAGGGATCATTGCGGCCACATAAAGGATGGGATGATTTGTAATGTGAAACACTTTCCATCGTGACGTAAGTACCACCAAGATCCATGATGCATGATGCATCGTACGATATAGATATGTCAGGCTAGGTAAACCTGGACCCGAGGGCGGTCGAGGAAACGTTGGAGAGGATGGAAGGAGCGGCGGAGAGCTCGGGAGGGGGAAAGCTTGAGGAGCAGCCTGCCAGATTCGGTGTCGATGGTTGCGATGGTGCCGGTGAGTTCGGGGAGGATGAGTGGGACGAGTGAAAGGGAGAGGTTGACGTGTGAGAGATAGTCGCCATCGAGCACGCGAGGGATGAGAATGTGCAGGGGGGGGTCCCGGTCAGACATGGCAATGTTTAGGAAAGGTGCAGGTACTTCGATCGACTTTGGTACGACGACGATCCCCGACTATTTTCCTCTGCAGCAAAGTTGAGCAAACGTCAGGCTAGTCTGGTAAATTTCGTTGGGGCGCAAGTCGTTGATCATACACGCAACGGTCCAGGACCGATAGGTATCTATAAGGTCTGGTTATTCTTCACATACACAATTTGTTCCACATACAGACGTCTCCAAAAGAGAAACTAAAAATGTCTACACTAGATTTGTTGTTTTCGTTCCTTGGGGGAGAAGGTCATTTGTATGTGGGTTGCCTCCCACGATACACGTTAGCTAACCGCTGAGATACATAGGCTTTGAAATGAGATCCACGATGATGGTACATATCCTCGAATTAATCAAGACATGGTTATTCCTCCATCCACGGAAATCTATGTCAGAATTTCATTCAGTACGCCGCCATTCAACCAGTCAGAAAAACGGGAATTGTTGAACTTACGCATTGCCCTGGAAGAGGTAGCGTCAGAAAGGTAACGTGCACTGCAACGTGTACCCACCAGATACAAAGTGTGCTTCCTTCGAGACGAGGTAGCTGACGAGACTGGCAACATCTTCCGGCTGTCCGCCAACCTGGACGGGTCTCCTCGACATGAGCTTCCGGTGAAATGAGTACAGAATCGGTGTGGTAAACCAGACAGCTTACGCTCATGAGCCAGCTGACGTATTCTTTATCCACATTTGGAATCACGCTCATCCACTCGTCCGCTGTACAAACTAAGTGACACGACGATCAAATATCGTGTCCAACACTCACACAGTGGTGTTTGGATCAGACCTGGTGCGTATGAGTTCACGGTGATGCCGTATCGCCCGAGTTCCAGTGCTGCTCCAATCAAAAATCCGTTCGAGAGTAAGACGACATAGTCCTCACCAGCTGTCTGTGTCAGGCCCCTGACTGCCCATTTGCTGGCACAGTAGGGAGCACCCAATGGAAGTCCCATTTTTCCCGCAACGGAGCTGGCGCCAATTATCCGTCCACCGCGGCCTTGCTTGATCATCTGTTCCGCCGCGTATTTGTAACACAAGAAAGGACCGCGCGCGTTGACGGCCATGACACGCTCCCAGACATCTAACTCGGCTGCAGTGCGCCATCGTCTCAGTGCATGGTACAAGAAAGATAGGCAGCGACCCACTCGATATCAGGGATGCCATATGGGCAACCCCCGCATTCGCCACCATCTGTCAAGGAATGTAATTAGGGAATTCAAGCGCCCGATCGGGAAGTACTCGCGACGTCCAGACCCCCGAGTCCTTTAACCACCTCCTGCACCATCCCCTTCACTTCCTCTTCGGCGGTCACATCTGCAGGGACTAAAACCGACTTTTGACCAATCTTTTCTACATCATCGGCGACGGCACGCAGCTGGTCACGTTTGGACGAGACGTCGTTCAGAGCGATGTCGAAGCCATCCCTGGCAAGACGCAGGGCGATACTACGTCCAATACCCTGGGCGGATCCAGTGATGAGAGCAATCCCTTTGGTGACCGACATGAAGCTCCAAGGTGCGGGTGGTAAGTGATAAACTGATCTGCGCTCATGCGGTCGAAGCAGTCGACCTTCTTATCCTGTGCGGGGACGTTGTAGCCGGTGTCACTCAGGTGCTGGTAATACTAGCCGGTTTCCCTAGATGTTACTGCACTGTGGGCACAATTTCATAATCATGAGACTTTTTGATGCGGCAGATTTTGCATCCATGATCCGACTTACATCCGGCATTGCTATACATGATGGATGCAGCCCTGTAATGTCTGGAAAGAGACCATGTAGTAAGCACACCTTCGGAAACCTCCGACTGTGGGCTGTGGTACTTAATCTATCAACTTAAGCGGTAACGTTATAGAACTTGCGGAGGAATTTAATCCCCTGTCTAGGACAGCTATGCGACGCCTGTTGACCCTACTAATAGTAGGGCCTTCAAGCGGAACCACCGGAAGGACCCTAACCTCAGTTTGGGGATACATATATATATTAGTGGGACCTGCAAAAAAAAGTCCTTCAGATATCCGTCATGTCTGTCAACTATCCAGCTGTTTCAAGTGAGTATCCACAAGTATTCACCCAGATTGCACTTTGCTGAAGCCTGGCGGTAACATCTCAGTCGCGTTCACCGTCATTAAAAGTTTGGCAGTAATCCTCACACTCTTTCGGCTGGGTTATCGGTTAAAGATGCAAAGATTTTGGTGGGAAGACATGTGGGCAGCAGTCGCCTTACTCTGTACAGTAATATCCATCATCTCTGTGCTTGCTGTCTCCGGGACTGGTAAGTGTCCCTAGTCGTGGAAACCTGAGGTTGACACTAAGTATTGGTCACAGACAATTACGAGCCAATTCTCATCGCTGGCAGGATTAACGGACTCATGTTTACGAACATCATATGGTATGTACATTCATAGCTCGTACAACGCTTCGATGACTCACTCTTCCTCACCAGGTCTGTCCGCATGAGTCTTATTTTTTCAATTATCAGAATTGTCTCTTCGACTCTGCTGCGCCGCATTACCCTCGCGGTCGCGGCTTGCTTTTTCCTTTTCTGGGCAGTCACGATCAGTTTACAGGCATGGTGGTGTGTGGAAAACACACAGACATTGCCAGGAACAACTCACCCGGGTTGCGTGTTACCACGGTTTATAATCATCTTTGGGGTGGCGAGTGAGTATTTCAACAGGTGCCCTCCTAACTAAGCCACCAATCTATTTTTGTACCAGCTAATTGTAGTGCGGATACGATGACCGTGATATTTCCGCTCAAGCTTCTTTGGCGAGTCAAGCTTCCCCGACGACAACGCAGGATGGTCTTGTCCCTGTTCTCAACGAGCAGGTTCCTGTGTATGTTTTCACTGGCACATTCTATTTCTCAGTTCGTTGGTTCCCGAGGTATCCAAGCGATTACGGCCAACCTGCAGGTATGATCCTGTCTTGACTCCGTCGCGCACTGGTGATCGAAATTTACCTAGTTGGGAGTATTCATGATTGCGTGCAACTTGCTTGTCGTCGTCACCTACGTCTACCGAGTTTTCCTTTGTTCCTCCGACGCAGAGCTCCCATCTGGGTCGGATCCCTCGGACGATGACGATTTCACCACACCAACCCCTAGAAGCAGAACCACGCAGGACCTCACGACAGTGGATTTGGAGTCGTTTCACACGAGCATCACCGGAACCCCTAGCGAACCGAAGGGTGATTTCTTGTCTTCGGCCGCTCACTCGACCAGAGGTAGCGAACCAGAACGCTGAATTCCCAGAGGAACCGCGAACGCGTGTCCTGGCTGCGGTGCTGGTGACTTTGCGTTGGCGCTTCGCAACGCATTGATATAGCATAGTACAGATTGGCATTCATATCGGACTTTTGGTCCCTCGACGACATATAGATAGCTAAATATTTACGCTCTTTTCGCACCTCACTCACTCATCTATCGACTTCAACAGGCTGCATTATGTATCCCTTGGAATGCTGTCGAAGCTTTGTATCCTAGATATTTTCAACGAGCCAATCCTCTGTCCCGATCGCACCCGCTGAGCTGGTTTGCTTGGTCCCCTGCCGCGCTGCTTCGGAATGGTTGCATAAGGCGTCGCATCACTATATATGTGTCATTTACCTTCGATGAATAGTGCTCCAGCTCTAGCTCACACTCCGAAAGCAATTATATACTTGACAGAATCCAAGGGGACGTGTATGGCTACAAAACGATGTGATGAAAAGTAGAGGTAACGGATGTAAGCATGGGATATCATGATGGGGCACGCTCGATCCTTCCACGATGATGTATAAATTAGTCAAGACATGGTTATTCCTCCATCCACGGCAATCTATGTCAGAATTTCATTCAGTACACCACCATTCAACCAGGCAGAAAAACGGGAATTGTTGAACTTACGCATTGCCCTGGAAGAGGTAGCGTCAGAAAGGTAACGTGCACTGCAACAAACGATGTACCCACCAGTTATAAAGTGTGCTTCTTTCGAGACGAGGTAGCTGACGAGACTTGCAATATCTTCCGGCTGTCCGTCAACCTGGACGGGTCTCCTCGAGATAAGCTTCCGGTGAAATGAGTACGGAATAGGTGTGGTCAACGAGACAACTTACGCTCTTGAGCCAGCCGACGGATTCTTTATCCGCAGTCGCAGTCGCGCTCGACCACTCGTCCGCTGTACAAGCTAAGTACCGAAATTACGATTAAATATCGTGTCCAACACTTACTCATTTGTGTATGGATCACGCCGGGTGCGTATGAATTCACGGTGATGTCGTATCGCCCAAGTTCCAGCGCTGTTCCAATTAGAAGTCCGTTCTAGAGTAAGACGACATAGTCCTCACCAGCTGTCTGTGTCAGGCCCCTGACGGCCCACTTGCTGGCACAGTAGGGAGCACCCAATGGAAGTCCCATCTTTCCCGCAATGGAGCTGGCGCCAATTATCCGTCCACCGCGGCCTTGCTTGATCATCTGTTCTGCCGCGTATTTGTAACACAAGAAAGGACCGCGCGCGTTGACGGCCATGACACGCTCCCACACATCTAACTCGGCTGCAGTACGCCATCGTCTTAGTGCATGGTACAAGAAAGATAAGCAGTGACCCACTCGATATCAGGGACGTAGTATGGGCAACCCCCGCATTCGCCACCATCTGTCGAGGGATGTAATTAGGGAATTCGAGTGCCCGAGGAAATACTCACGACGTCTAGACCCCCGAGTCCTTCGACCACCTCCTGCACCATCCTTTTCACTTCCTCTTCGGCGGTCACATCTGCAGGGACTAAAACCGACTTTCGACCGAGCTTTTCGACGTCATCGGCGACGGCACGCAGCTGGTCACGTTTGGACGAGACGTCGTTCAGAGCGATGTCGAAGCCATCCCTGGCAAGACGGAGGGCGATACTACGTCCAAGACCCTGGGCGGATCCAGTGATGAGAGCAATCCCTTTGGTGTCCGACATGTCAATGAAGCTCTAGGGTGTGGGTGAAAAGCTGAGCTGCACTCATTCGGTCGAAGCAGTCACGTTTTTATCTTCTGCGATAACGTGGCATCTGATGGCGTCACCATGCAGTGGCTTACAAGGACAAGAGAACCGTGACATCGAATCTTTGTGATGGGTGATTCGCCGATAACGGCACTGCACTCCAGGGGTCGATATGAAATTGCGATCGTGCAATCGAGAAACATGATGTCGCAGCTACACTGTAACGTCATAGTGGAAGTGTCTCCCTTTGGCTCTTTGGGGAGCTGTATCACCAAGGAACACACATAGTACCAGGACTTCAGTGGTAGCAACAGGAACTCACATAGAAGTAGAAGCGGCAGGACAGGGAATCACTGAGGCAGTGTCACTGTTCTCTAGTTAGCGACACAGCCAGAATCACGCACATCAAACAAGTCTTGAACCTCCCCGCTAGCATTTTGCTAACGAAAGAGTCAGGCTGGACCAGCGACAATCCTGCAGGACATATAAACAGAAGCTCTCTGCTCGTTGTACAGACCACAGGTAGGTACTAGAAAAGCGTGGGAATGGCGACGGTGAACTCCGAGTCACCAGTCTTCAAGCTTTAAGTCGAACCCGCTCTTTCTCGCGACCCCGAGCAGAATCAGCAAATCGACAATTGGCACAGATCATCCCCGGCGCCCATGCTGGGCTTCATCGGCATACCAGCCAAGAATGAAGGCCTTTCATGACAAGTCAATGGCATGGAGACCGACTTTAGTCAGGAAGTTAACATATCCAATATCATGGGACAACATACGGATGCCCATCCGCAACGACCAAACGTTCCGCACCATGTGACGAGCCAAGTCGATCGAGTTCGTTTTGTCACATTCGTAGCACCGCCCGGGTGCGTCGCACGCAAACCGGTTAAGTCTCTGACTCCACTCAAGTTTGGGCGTGTTGGAACGCAATGGACAGTCGTGAACTCGGGGAGGTCCAGCATTGTTCTCCGCGGGTCTACATCACTATTCTTGCATCGAAGCAGCGAACGTAGAGGGGTTACTTCGAACGACGGTGCAGAATCACTTTCTCCCACTCCGAGGTGGCGGACGAGATCACTGACCTACTTGTACTTTCCCGCAACCGCGGAGGAGATACAGGGACACCTTGTGAACAAGCTGGCAACTATTATATGTAGCTTTGGGCAAACCCCTTCAGTTGGTTCGTCGTGGCTGCTATCTTCAGGATGTCAACGAACGAAGATCACATCCTTCGAGAACGGCGTCCTGTCGACTCCCTGATCCCCGCTCTCGATGGATCTCTCAAATCATCAGAGGCGTAAATCATGTTACTGTTTCATGCGATCCGTGACGTGAACCCGGAAACCGTCGACGCTGGGGCGAAGATAAAAGAACGGGTCCTCGAGGTTCAGAGCAAGTGCGTCGTCCAATTCATGCATTATAATTTGCCGTGGGTGTCACTGACCTTGGATGGCTTCTCTGAACAATGTGTGTTATGACGGCGTCCAGTATAGCGTTCTCGTCTGACGTTTCAGATGACGTAGTGAGATCTTCCCCTACCCGTGCATTCGCGGGTTTCAACACGTCTCTCTCTTCATGTCTGAACACGATATGTTCACTCACATCCTGAAAGTGGGTCGAAGTGCCGGACAAACCAACCCACATTTGCTTCCCGACCTTGGCTGTTGCAAAAAATCGCCCTTGTGTCCTGTTGGGTTGACCGATGTAACCCGTTCGGGATTTGTGGGCACGGACCTGCGTCACATCGTCCAGTCTGGCTACCCTCCACGTTCGTACTCAGATGCGATGTGCGAGGCGACTCTAATGGTCTAGGTCACGCATTCTACGCCGACCGCGACACCTGTCTGATCCCCTTTTTCGTCGAGGATATCTTCGACATCACGCTTCGTTCGTTCCCTCAAGTAACGGACGACGTGTGTCCATCGCTCAAGGTCCGGAGTCTCAACGAGCTCCGCAGCGGGTCAAGTACGCCTATGCGGTCTTACTCTTCCACCTCTTTGAAGAACGGACGCAAGAAGCGGTCGCGCGGTGCCTCGTGACGTTGCTGGACGTAACGGAAGGGAACGGCCCAGAAGTGCTCTTTGGTAGGCACGTTGCCAAGAAAGAGGAAGGCGTCATCAACGATGTGACTGGCGGGTATCGCCGGCATCTTAGGAGAAGTTGTGGGGTGTTGGATGGGAAGATCTGTGTGCGTCTGACGCAGTTTCGTTTGAAGAAAGCGAGTGAGAATCCGGATCGGTACGGAGATGATGTGGAGCGTCTGGGTACGTGGTGCTTGTGGCAATACAGCCGCCATCGGTAGGCAGGAAGAAGAGACCCGTGGTCCGTGGAGACGCTGGGTGTGTCGTGGCGAGGCCATATGCAGCGTGTGTGGTTCCCCGACTGATCCGCAAAGCCACACGCCCAGAGATGGTCTCGTTTCACATATGTATACAGAACAGTTCATTCTTCACATGGATGACCATTAGCCGCATCGGAGAGCTATGAGTATACTTGACAGTATTGCATGGGTCCAAGTACGACGTTTTTTCGGGCTGATGGAGTGACGATGAGAGTGACAGAGTTGGCAGCGCTGCAGCCACCCCCTATGTATTAAGCCGTTTGACCTCATCGGCCGACCAAAACCGGTTACATACTATCTGTGCTTCTGTCGCGCCCAGCAGGACATGTCATCCCCAGGTCATCGACCACAGTTTCAGAATCAGATTCGGATCATCCATCCTGGACCCGCCTGCCGCCTGAGTCGCCCGACTGATAATGGTCCGGACAGCACAAGTACTGATCACGGATCTTTTACATCGGATCCTGGTCATTTGAGGTGCGATGCCAGTGATCCCTAACACCACTTGTTGCTTGTTGCTCCCACTGTTCCTGTCGTTCTTGTTTGTGAAGGGCGTGTCGGTCAACGACCCGGAGATCCGGTCAGTGAAGCGAGGGTTGAACGTTGAACGTTGAGCGGTTGAAATTGAATAACCGGCTTTGGTCGGCCGGCGACGTCAGGGTGGCAGCGCCATCATTCTAGTACTGAATGAAGGTACCACACGACAATCAAGTGACCTTGCCGGGTCACCGCCGACCGACCCCACTAGGCCTGAAATTCCTGAAAGGTGTAACTCGTCTGAGCTGCAAACGCGTTGCATTATTTAATCTTGCACAAGATACGTGATCAGCCTAGCCAGTGAAGGCTATTATTAATAATGTGTGCCGCAGTTCTTATCGTAATCAAAGTATCAGAGTACTATTTGTCCACTTGGCGGCATGATAGTCCCACTCACGTACACATGGTGCACGGACTTTTGTCGTACCGAATATGTTCGGAGTGGCTCAGCCAACGCGTTTCATAAAATCCCGATCGCAATGGGAGTTCGTCGTTCCTTTTTTTTGTGCCTCTTCCTTGGCCCGGCGGCCCGTACCTCGTTTCGCTTGCCCAAATTGAAAACAGCATTCGACATTCCCTGACGACGCTTCATGACGACACACGACACGGAGCGCAGTCCGCTCCTCGCAAAGACCAAGGCGAGCAAAGACGGCTCGCTCGAATGCCACGAGATCTCGCGCACAACGCGCTATGCCATCCTCGCTGCGTTGTGGGCGGGGACCTTTCTCTGTGTGAGTCGCTCCTCGATCCGTATACGTCTCGTCGTTGACCGGTGCTCAGAATCTGAACCGTACGTGGTTCGCATGATGCGTTGGTGTTTTGATAATTTCAGTGACCGTTTCAACCTCTTTCCAGTGACGATGGTGGCGACGCGTAGGATACTTGACAATGCTCGACATGTTCGTCTCTGACGTGTGCAACCCACAGTGTTACCCTCGATCACGTCCGAATTCAAAGAATCCAACCAAGCCAGTTGGATCGGTACTTCGTATGTTCCATGCTTCGTCCCAGTTCACCCACCCACAATCTCGTTAGCTACCTACTCTCCACATGCACCTTCACTCCCCTCTATGGACGGCTTTGTACCATCCTCGGACGACGCGCTGCTTGTCAGACCGCTCTACTAGCGACCGCCTTGGGTACGCTTCTGTGTGGGATATCCGGAGGTATGGTCGAGTTGACCGTCGCGCGCTTCGTACGTACACCTTCTCTTCGCTTCGGACACGGACGCCGGGGCGCGGATATCGGATGTCTGACGTGGGCTCATAGATAGCTGGTATGGGTGGAGGTGCCGTCCAATTACTCGCCATGTAAGTCCCGTTGTCCGTCTAGACAACCCGATATGCACATCACCCCCAACGCATCCAGGATCATCACGGCAGACATGTACAGCATTCGAGTACGTTCACAGCCTCTCATTTCACATGCATGCTGACCATCCCCGTTTAGGAACGCGGATTACCGCAAGCGTTCAACAACATCTCTCAAGGGGTAAGTCCGCCTTGGCATGTGTGTCACATTTCTGATGGACGCGTGATGTAGCTTGGCTTGGGTCTTGGTGGACCCATTGGCGGCGTTTTGAGTGATCTGTACGTTGTTCCTACTTGAGGTGTAGTTTGCCGGAACAAGGGCTAACCGTGCTGGAGGTTTGGGTGGCGGATTGCGTTCTTGTGTCAGGTGCCGCTTTTTGTCCTGGTGACCATCCTCATTACGAGTACGCTGCGTTATGTGACACCAGTGAGTGCCTCGTCACTGTCATTTGGTATGCGCAGACGCCAAAGGCATCTTCCGCAGGGTCAAGGTCAGAGCGCAAAAGAGGTTTTATCCAGAATCGATTTTGGAGGTTGCATCACCCTCTTTTTGACGGTCAGCGTGATTTCCTGCACGTCCCTCGTGCTCGCGTGACTTGTTTCGCACTAGATCGGATCATCGCTCACATGGCTCAGCATGAAATTCAATGAAGATCTTCCCGTGCGTCCGTTCCTCCAGCCCGCTTCCCTCCCTCACATCCTTTGCAGTGGACGGACACCCAAGTCATCGTCCCGCTGACCCTCTCCGTCGTCTTCCTTTCCCTCTTCCTCATCGTCGAATGTGTGATCGCGCCCGAACCCGTCCTCCCGCCGTGTCTCTTGCGCGAAAAAGTGCCCGTCCTGGTCGGGCTGAGCAACTATTTCGTGTCGGCGTGCAATTTCTCCGTCATGTATTTCATTCCGCTGTGGTTCCAGACGGTGTCTTTGGACAGCGCGTCCATTGCGGGTACGTATCGTCTCTAGCATGGGATCGGTCGGTGTTGACATTGTCGGTTTCTGTCGTACATAGGTTTGCATTTACTCCCGGATAGTGTCGCCATGGGTCTCGGTTCGTTGTTCGCTGGGTACGCCACCTTCTCTTCTCCTTCCCTTTGCACCTCGTCTCATCGCGCAACATTAGCTGGCTCATGCACCGCACGGGCAAGTACAAGACCATCAATCTCGTGTTTGGCATCCTCCCGTTGTGCGGTGTCATCCCGCTCATATTTTTACGGGAAGATTCGGGGTTCGTGCAAAAATGGTTGAGTGTCGTGCCGATCGGGTTTGGAAACGCGGTCGTGTTTCAGACGGTGTTGAGTACGCCCCCCTCTCTGCACGCGTGCGTGTGATTGGTCGCTGATGCGTTTTGCTTGGGATAGTTGCGTTGCAGGCGCACTTGTCGGGTACGTGTCGCTCTCTGACCTGGCGTGGCGTAAAGGAACAGAGGAACACTGACGTGTGATTTTACAGACTCTCAGATGGCGTTTGGAACGGCGTTTGGACAGCTGTTTAGAGGGCTCGGTGAGTCCCTCTTTCGATGACCCATCGTCTAGTTGTACGCACTGATGCACGTACAGGTCAAACCTCTGGCGTCGCCGTCGCCTCTGCCGTGTTCCAATACCGGCTCGACACCGAGCTGCATCGCCGTATTCACGGTCCCAACGCTGAAAAGGTGCGCGCGTCCTGCTTTGCGCGTGTCGGGTGATGCTGACGAGAGCCCTCCACCGAAAACCGAAACCGCCCACCGAAAACCCGAACGGAAACGACGACGCCTCCAAACGCGCGCAACGCCAACGCAACACGCAACACGCAAACGAAAAAGACGATCGCCGACATCCGGCACTCTCTCAGTCTCGTCACGACCCTCCCTGACCCGCTCCAGCGTGAGGCGCGCGATGCGTACGCGGCGAGCCTGAGGACGGTGTTTATCGTTGCGGCGTGTTCGACGTTGACGGCGTACCTCGTTAGGTTACCGGTGCGTCCCCCGTCTTGCGCCTTCGTTTGTCCTTGTCTCTTCACGGCTGTCTTTGACGCAAATGCGTACTAGATTCCGGAAAAAGCGATGGAGCACGACGACGACGCGTCTGGAGTGGCCGACTCCGAGTCTGAGACGGACGTGGATGGGTGTGTGGCGCGATGAGGGCCGTTCACTTCGAGGTGCCGACGCGCGCGCGAGGGACAGTGCTATTATAATAATAGCGTATCGTCCTCCACCCGTGACGTTTAGACGGGTTGGTGAAGAACGCGGACTCGGCGTCGTGCGAGGAGCAGTGACACAGTTGATCGTGCATCGGCTCGGGGTACGATACCACACTTGGTTGTACGCACCCAGGGCGGTCGTTATTATCGACCATGTACATACTGTACCAACAGTCGATAAATTAATCATGATATTCGTCGAGTCGTATGACTATGTCTATGATAGCGCCGTCGTGCATAAGCGTTCTGCCGTCCGATCGAGGTCGTGTTATCGTCACCTAGTATACGGCAGGCGTTCAAACAACTTGAAGGACACACGAGCGTTTGGACTTGGCGCGCGTGCTTGGCCAGCGGGCGACACCCGCAGGAGGTTACGAACCAGCCCCTCGTGCAAACGCAAAGCCATGTCATGTCATAACCATCTCCCGCGGTTCCGTCATCCCATTCAGCGCCCCTCCCCTCCCGTTTCGGGCGCCTTACCGCCTGAGCTCGGGGAGGGCCTTGGGAGGGTGCGAGCGAGTGAATGAAGGGATTGACGTATGTGGGATGTCGCCGTCGAGCACACGAGGGACAGAGCATGTTCGAGGTGGCATAGTACAGTACGTTTACGGTGGAAGACACACACCCACCCACCCGAACGATCAAAGACTTGCATGGATGAAGTCGAGTCACGAACGACGCATCGTCGCTCTCTCTCAGACGCCCAACAACGCCGCGCAGCCTCCCGACAATCCGGCCGCGTAAATAGCTGCGCGTACAAGTCCCTTGCGCACGTCCGGCGCAAAGCTTGTCGTTGATCGACCACATCGTACCGACGACGCATTCCGTAAACCCGCAAACAACATCCCTGCTGCGATATGGACGGCCTCGTCGGAGAGAGGCGCTCCTCACCCACGGCCGTCTGACATGCGGAGAGAAAGGAAAGCCCACCATGGCATGGGAACATGACAATGAGATGGATGTTATCAGATATTATTTTCAAACGGCGTCCATCGGCGAGACAAAAAAGTCCACTCTCGGTCGGACGTGCTGAAACTTGGATTCCGTAGCACGAAAAATGGACCCGGTCCGCTTCTTTCATCGGGGGGGGGGGTGCGGCCTCGACCGTGCAGAAATACGACTCCAGGAGGGTCGTGCGTGCTGGGGGTGAATTCCGGATTACCACCCGGATGTGGTCCAACTCGGTGGCCACACCTGGAAGTCGAGATGAGGATGGCTGACGGAAAGCAAGGAGGCGGAGATCGCCGCTAGGTGTCGCACTGGGATTGGGTGATAGTGCAAGAAATATTGAGAGTTGGAACATATGACGAGATGATAAAATCGGATACTTTGTGGCCAGGTTGCGAATGCCGAGTGCCACAGATACCAGCTGCATGGATAGTAAGAAACACGAAAGGGCCAGTGGGACACCAAAAAAAAAATGCGTGATAGGTCACTAGGAGTCTGTTGGGAGACAGATGAGCGGATCAGGTATGGACTCGGGTGAGACGACACGACGTACTGAGAAAGCCAAGGGATCCAGGACTGGTTTGACGACG
>JBBPQL010000227.1:0-39090 GCA_038092515.1 Boletus subparvulus | reverse complement strand
TTTTCCATTTAAATTAAAGAATATTATAGTGGAGGGGGGCTAAAATTATTCAGTATGATTAACCAATACAAAAGCTTTTGTAGATACTAATTTATTATCTTTATAAATTAAATTTCTTTTGTTTGCTGTAGGTACTAAAGTATATATTTGATCTTTAATTGAAATAGAACCTTTATCAATAAATCTAAACCATTTAGTTTGATTTAATTCTAATGATTTATTTTCTTCTAATAATGATTTTAGATTATCAAAAGAGATAGAATTTTTAAATCCTTTAACTTTTGCTATTTCTTTACCATTATTTAATATACCTCCATAAACTTTAGGTGCTAATGCTACAAATTCTTTATATTCTTTTTCTAATACCATTTGTCCTAAATGTTTACCTACTAAAGAATCATCTAATGGTTTTTCCATTACAGCTGAGTCAGTATAGTACATTTTATTATCAGGTAAATTTTTGAATTGAGTCATTATGACCCTAGAATATGCAGTTATAGCGGAGACTACACCAACTGAAATATCAAAACTTGTATAATCATCAATGAATTTATTATCATCAATATCATGATAACTAACTAAGAATAAATCTTCATCTAATTCAATAGTAGTAACTTTAGTTTTATTGTTAGAATCAATAATTTCATCTAATTTATTACTATCAACTACAACATGGTTAGCTAAATCATCTGTCATACCAAATTTACCATATAAAGAATTTAATAACAATTTAGCTATTAAATACATAGGATTAGATTTATAAGTAGATTGTTTAATTTGATGTAATACAGATACATAATCTTTAAAGATATTATTTCTTTCGAATAAATATCCTTCTAAGATTTCAAATGTATATCCATATTTCTTAGCATTGAATAATTCTTCTGAAAAGAACCAACCGGTAAACGTTCCTAAAGGCGATATTGTTCTATCATTATATCTAATTTGCAATATAGGATTTTCTAAAAATTTAGGAGCTATTATTTTACATTTAAAGAAACCAAAAGGAATATCCATTATATCTAATATATTTCCAGTAAATTGTTTAATATTACCAACAGGCATATCAAATCTGAACATACTAGTTGGATATAAGAAATTTATATCCTAATGATATAGATTTTTACTATATGGTATATACATTTCAGTTGCTCCACCAGTATAAGATTTTCTAATATCTTCATACATTTTACCACCTATTTTAGGAATTTTATAATCATTCATAAATGAACTTCTATAAATAGCAAAAGCTAATGAAGCTAATGTAGGATAATTAAATGCATTTAAAGAGAATTTTTCATATATTAATCCATTAAATTTAATTAATATTTCATATAAAGCTATACAATCAATCATGTTATAATTTAATAATTCATTTTTTAAATCCCATATATTATTTCTTTCATTAATATAATCATTATAATCAACAATATCTATATCTTTGAAATATTTAATATCCGGTACTGCTCCAATATAATCAATATTGAAATCAAGATTATTTAATAACCAACATATAGGAAATAATATTTTCTTATTATCGATATTAAATGCTTTACTTAATTTATCTAAAGATGAAGGTAAGATTAACATAGAATCATGAAAAGTAATTTTACATTTATTACCTTAATTTAAAGTTAAAACTACCATTTTATCATCTTTAATTATTGGAATTAGTTTAGTATCTTTAATAGTAGCTAAGATTTTTAATAAGAATATACCATCAAATCTAGATAAATTATGAATATAAACTTTATAATTATTATATTTTTCATCCATTAAGTATTTAATAGCATCTCTTAATAAATCATCAGCAGAGTTATAATCAGATAAATAAAAATAATATTTATTTATACCATCATAAATACAACATGAGATAACATTTAATACTTCTTCATTATTAATAACAGAAGAATAAGTTTCTAAATCTAATGTAATTATATTATTATTAACGCTAGTATCTGGTTTAATTTTATCAATATATTTTATATTTTGTTTAGTGCTAATTTTAACTACATTTTTATTGTCTTTAGTATGAAATTGAGTATCTTTAATAGTTCTAATGAAATAGTTATCAGATTCAAATATATCATTAAATTCTAATAACAAACTATTATTTTTACTAAAGATTTCTACATCTCTTGAAGATAAGTTTTGAATAATTTCGTATCTATAATTACCTCTTAATAATTGAATATTTGGTATAATTATGTGTAATTCTATTATTTTTAATTATACCCCACGCTTCTGAATTATACAATAAAGGAATAGAAGTATTATTAAAAAAATGAGTTTGGATTAATTTTTTATTCTCTCTAATATCTTCTATTAAAGATTTATGTTCAGATTCAGACATATCTAAATATCTGTATTTAATGAAAATAGAAATAGTTTCTTTAAAAACTTCATTATATTCTTCAAAAGCATTTTGATGGAATAGTAATAAATTACTTTTTAAGTTTTCTAAATCATTTTTATTAATTTTATTTAAATAACCTAATGATCTAAAGGTATTATCAGATAATTTATATACAAGTTGGAATGTAATATATTGAGTATTTTCTAAAGGATTCATGCTATCATTAAAGAATTTATCTAAACAATTAGATATAACAGTAAAATCTAATATACCATTATCTAATTTATATTGGAATAAGTTAACTTTTTTAAAATTTAATTTGTAATTTATAAAATTCAATGGAGGGAGGAGTATTTATATAGTAGATAAAATTAAATATTTTCATTATTTAATTTTAGTTTGATATCAATTACGAAGGAACTAATTTCCGATTTTATATATTTATCTTTAAAAGTTTTAAATTTACTATTTAAATTAGCATGATATTTATATCTAGATAATTTAAATTTTGTTTGTAATTGTTTATAGACAAAATTCGGTTCTAATAAAACATTATTTTTATCATAAATTTTTACTAATATTTTAATATATTTAAAATCAGATTTATTAATTAATAACTCATCATAAATAATATCTACAATTTTAGAAATATTAAATGAATAAGTAATAAATTGTATTTGTTTCATTGTTTAATTAATTGAATGTTACTATGGAATTTAATACCATTAATTTTCTATGGAATTTAATTCCGATTATTGGTATTATGGACCATTAAAGATATAATTTAATATATCTCTAACATCTTATTGGACTCGAACCAATAAATATATTGCTCCAGCAACAAATGCTTTACCATTTAGCTAAAGATGTGATATAAAAACTAATTATCCTTTATTTTTCACTAACCCTTACTTTTAACTTAAATTTTATATAAAAATAATATTAAATAATTAAGTTAAATATTATTCTTAACTATAAAATTACAAGTAAAGAGACTCGAACTCTTAAGTGCTATAAGCATAAATGCCTAAGATTTACCCGGTTACCTGAGATTACGGCATACTTGTAGTTATAATATATCTATTATATTAATATTACTGGTATAATTAATATAATATTAATTAAATATAATTACAAATGTAAATACTTTCTTAATATTTCTTTATTGATATAGGGAGTAGAGTAATCGAAACTCTGTCTGTAAAGTGTAAATTTACTGCTATACCACTCAGCTAACCCCCTAAAATTTAGAATATTTAATTAATACTATTTTAGTATATAAGGTTATATCTCCTAAAATTTTATTAAGTTATATATAATATAATTTATACTTTATTTTAAATTTTACCTAAAACCAAATTGGAGGGGGGTTATATACTCTTCGTTTTATTTTTCAGCAGCACCTTCCAGTACGGCTACCTTGCTATGACTTTTGAGATGTTACTCAATTTAATTCGTTGGGTTCAGTTTTTTCTTAACAATCACGTTTATAAATTTAGATTAGACCAGATTATATATTATTATATATGTTACTATTGAGTAATAATATATTCAAATAGTTAATAAGCATGTACTATTTATCCAATTAAAGAGAATCTAATCTTAAACTAATACTTCAATTAAAAAATAATTAAAATTGAAATTTGTACTAATTAATTAAGTATTTAAGTACTTATAATTATTATTTTAATACTCGTATAAAGGTTAATTTATACTTTATATCAAATAGATTGAAAATAAGAAAATAAGAACAATGCACATCTTCCTTAAAATCAAGCTCCTTCCCAGCGACAGACGGTTAGTTCATCCTGAATGCTTAATTCACCGTTGCGTAATGATCAACGATTACTCGAAATTCCTTTTTCATGTCACCGAGTTTCAGATGACAATTCAACTAATTTAATAGTTAACTTTCTTTAATGTTTAGCTCCTCCTTACTCCTTGAATTTTACTCAGAAATATAATTTCTAAATTATTTAGGGACAGAATTGCATCACTTTGTAAAAGTTTTTGTGGCACGTCTATAGCCCAGTTCATGAGGGCCATAATGACTTGTCTTAGCCCCAACTAGCATCTTATCAACACTATTATGTATTATGTATAAATTAATACTAGGGATTTCGTCCGTTTACGGATTTAACCAAACTTCTCACGACACGGACTGACGACAGCCATGCAACACCTGTAATCTTACAATAATTTACTTATTTTAAAAAGATATGGAAAATCGCTTTTCAATAACTTAATTAATTTAAATAAACATTAATAAGAATATACAAGAACTGGTAAGATTTTACGCGGATTATCGTATTAAATAACATGCTTCACTTCGTTTGCTTCAAGACCGACTAATTTTTTTGTTTTCAACTTTGCAGTCTTACTAACAAGGCGGAATGGTCATCGTGTTAACCTCGTCACTAATATCTATATAATAAAAATATAATTATATAATATTTATTATATTTTAATTTTTAATGACTACCATTCATCGTTGACTGAGAGAGATAATTAGGTCTCTAATCTAAGTTTCTTATTCTCCCCTTCGTTTCTGAGCGTCAATCTTAAGTAGATAAATAGCTTTAACCTTTAGTACTCCACATTATTATAAGTGGTCAGTCCCAAGTAATTATGTTGTTTAGCTTACCCTCTTTTAGATTCTAGCTTTAATTAGAATATAATTATTTAGCTATAATAATTTATTATTGTTATAATTTTATAGTTATATTTTTTAAAGCCGCCTACACACCCTTTACGCCTGATTATGACGATTAACGTTTGCGTCTAAGGTCTTACCGAGTCTTCTGGCACCAAATTTAGACGACACTAATAGTAAGATAATATCATTATTTTCTCTTACCTTATCTTAATATTTAAAATTAAGATTTCAGTTAGCTAGTTCACTCTTGCGAGCATTGACTAATATTCTTGACTGCAGGTAATTTTATATTACTTGGGGTATTTTCACTCCCAATGTGGCCATATGTTCTGTAAAACTTGGCTTTTGATCGTAGACTTGGTAGGCCGTTACCTCTACCAACTATCATAATCAAAGTAAATAGAATCCTAAAGCAGAAAAATTCCTTTTTAAAGTAAAATTAGCTATTTTTACCTTAATCATTTATCCCTAACACATTATTTAAAATTATTAATATGCTTAATTAGTCAAATATTAAATAATTATAAAAAATAATAATGCTAGAAATAACTATATTAATATATTCATTAAAATTTTTTATTTTTAATGTTAGATTAATACAATACGAAAATACTCATAAATTTTGTAAGACTATTTTATTTTCTTTTCTGATTAATTATCTCCTATTTATGAAGACTTATAGGGTATCTTATTTACTATACTCACCTCTACACCTTATTTCTTAGAATAAATTAAAATTTACTATCAGAAATAACGATTTGCATGTCTTAAAACTACTGAATAACGTTCAATCGGAACCAAAATTAAATTCTTACTAAAATTGAACAATTAATATTTAATTGTTTTATTATATATGTTTTCACAATATTTTATATCTCTTTTAAAATTAAATATGAATAATTAAATTAATTACATAATTTGTATTAAACATAATACGGGCACTGTCGGATTTGAACCGACGACTCTTTAGGAGTACTCGTTTTCAAGACGAGCGCCATAAACCAGACTCGACCAAGTACCCTTTCTGTATTTTTAAGACCGAAGGGAATTGAACCCTTATAATATCCATTATGAGCGAACTGCATTAACCAATTATGCTACAGTCTTTTTAAAAATTATTATATATTATAGGTATATTTTATAATCTTTATATATTTACATAATATATATCTCTTAATAATATTAATCTAAATATTTATAATTGAAGAGTTTAGGAATCGAACCTAATGTGGTCTGAGACCAATTCTTTTACAGAGAACCACCATTACCAATCGGATCACCTCTCCTTCAAAATAAATTATTGTATAAACTTCTTTTAATTTAGGTTTATAATATTATAATTTTAGAATAATAATTTTTAATAAGTTAGGTTACTTATTCATTAAATTGAAGAATACAAAGTAGGGGAGGGTTAATTAATTATAAAATTTAATAATAAATTTATTCGTGAGTATTAGTTAAAGAGATAGCTCCAGATCCTATTTCTAATATGAATCCTATAGTTAATACAAAGAAGAAGATTAAACCTATTACAAATCCATATGTACTTACTTGATATAAAGTAACAGCTAAAGGGAATAACAATAAAATTTCTAAATCAAAAACTAAGAATAACATAGCCACAATATAGAAATGAATTTGGAAAGTAGATCTAGTTTGTCCTTCAATAGCTAAGAAACCACATTCATAAGCAGATGCTTTAGCTTCATAAGCATTTTTAGGTGCTAATAAAAAATTTAAAGCTAATAAAACAAAAGCTAAAATTGGTAAAATTATAAATAATGTCATTATATTATTCATGAAATATTCTATTTATCAAATAATAATATTGATAGTAACTGTACACTATTTAAAATTATTGTAGGTTTAATTAAGAATAATAATATTCCCAATGTTAAACTAGATATTAAGAAACTATGAAAATTAGTTAATACTAATTCATTACTTTCTGTAATATTTGATTTAGTATTTGTTTCTTCTGTATGTATTACTCTTATTATTTTTATGTAGTATGAAGCACTTATTACACTAGTTAATATTGCAACAATTCCCATTAAATAATATTGACTATCAATAGCAGAATATAATACATAATATTTAGAAAAGAAACCAATTAAAGGTGGTACACCAGCCATTGAGAATAAACAAATAGTTAAACTTAAACTTAAAATAGGGTTATGGAAAAATTGCCCTTTTAATTGAGATATAAAATTAATATCTGAATTAATTAAGTTATTATTAATTAAATTATTTTTATTAATAACGTATCCAAATGCTAATAAGATTAAGAATACATTTAAATTTGTTAAACTATATTGAATTATATAAAAATATAAAGCTTCTATTGAACTTGCTGAATTTATAGCTAAAGCAATTAAAATAAATCCAACATGAGAAATAGTACTATAAGCTAATAATCTTTTTATTCTAATTTGTGATAATCCAACAACTGTACCTATAATTAAAGATAATAAAGCACTTAATAATAATAAATGTTTAATTTCTACTATTTGATATTTAGCTAAATTTAAGAAAAATACTGGTAAGAAATTAATATTATCTAATACTAATAAAGAAGATGATAAATTTAATCCATTTATTATTTCAAATAGTAAGAATATTATAGATATTTTAGGCATTATAGTCAACCAAATAGTAACTATAGTAGGACTATTATCATAAACATCAGGAGCCCAATTATGTAATGGTGCTGCTGCTATTTTAAATAATAAACCTAAGAAAATAAATATAATTCCTAATGTTATACCTAATGAAACAGGTTCATGGAATGTAAAAGCATGTAAAACAGAACTTAAACTATATAAAGATTCAAAATTAGTAATTCCTGAATATGAGTAAATTAAAGCTACTCCTAATAGTATCACACAAGATGATAAACCACCTAATAAGAAATATTTTAATCCTGCTGCAGTAGCTGATTCTGATTCTCTATATAAAGTAGCTAAAGTATAAACTCCAAAAGATTGTAGTTCTAAACTTAAATACATTGAGATAAAATCTGATGATGATAATAATAATGAAGATCCTAAACTACTAAATATAACTATTAAAGAATATTCAGTTGCTGGATTATTTACATAAGTTAATTTCTCTGATTCTAAATTAAAATTAGAATTATTTTTGTAACTATTTTTCAATAGATGTTTATTAAATATAGGCCAAGCTGTTAATATTAAAGCACCCATAATATATAAAAAGATATCTATTATTTGTGAAGTTATAGTTACATGGAATAAACCACTATATATACCTAAACCTGATTCAATTGATTGAATATATAAGGAATTGAAAGATAAACCTGCGGCATAAATAAATATAATAGCAGTTAAACGTATAAATAAATTAGGAGACAAATTAATTCTAATAGAAGGAATGGCAATTGCCACAATTAATGTTAATAAACTAATAAAAACCATTAAACCCTTAAATACCCTTATTCAGATGTATTATAAATTAATATTTTAATATATTATTTTAAATTATATAAAAATAATAATAATATTAATTTATATATCTTTATACTTTTATGTTTAGACATTATAAATATGGTTATATATAATATTAAATATAATAATTATAAGATTTTATTACTTAATATTTTATTAAATAAAATTAAAAAAAAAATTGGAGGGGTTTTTAAATATTAAATTTGTATTATTTTTGTTTAATAATTTCCTTAATGTAATTAAATTATATTATGGGTATATTTATATGTTGTAATATTAGAATCTAGATTTTCTAGATATAAAAATAGTAGCTACCATTGCTAATAATAATAATATACTACAGATTAATAATAAAGCTGCACCATATGTATATAAATTATGTCCTATAGCTTCAATATGTAAAAAGTTAGAAATACTTATATCAGCAATAGAAGGATTAAATGTAGTTAATACATTAACTAAAGATGAATTATTATCTGTTAAGAATAAACTATTAATAATATTAGTTAAATCAAAGAACATAGAAATAATAGATACATTATTAATTTGGAAAGGTAATATAGTGTATATTATATAAATAAATAAAGAACCTATAGCTAATGCCAATGGAAAATTTTGTGTATATTGAGATCCTGTTTCTAAAATATCTGTTAATTTTATATTAATCATCATTATTACAAATAAGAATAATACAGTTATAGCTCCAACATATAATAAAATATATGATATACCTATAAATTCAACACCTAATAAAATTAAATAACCAGCAATATTAAAGAAAACTGAAATTAAGAATATAACAGCTAACACAGGATTAGGCGAAGTTATAACTAATAAACTAGAAAGAATAGCTCCAAAAGCTAAAATGTTTAATAATAAATTTTTCATATGTAAAATTAAATTTTATGCCTACGGTTTTACGTTCGTAATATTTATATATTACAATTAAAGGCTGAATTCATTAAATATTAATAATTTGTACTAATACTTAAGTAGGTTTTACCTAGAATTTGTGACCTAAATTTATTAAATTTAAAATAAAGGCAGAGTTCCTTTTGAACAAAAATCAATAAAAACGTAAATATATATATAGTATAAATTAAAAAATTTTTTATAATACATATATTCACGTACCTATAAATATAAGTATTTATATTTATAAGTATTTATTCGCTATTAATTGCGAAGAATCACAGGGGGTTAATAACTAATTTAACTAATCTAAATATAATCAAATTAATAAAAATATTCAATAAAAGTTAATATAGTTAATATAATACATATAAATTATAAGAGAATAATAAAACTAGTTATATCATTATTTTAAAAAATTATTTAAATATAATCCTGTTGATACAGATATACTAAATGATCCTCTTCTATTTTTATTTGAAAATCTGGCAGTTTCTACCAATACTGCTTTTTTTCTGGCTAAACTCCCTATTTTTTCAGTTTTAACTGTTTTTCTTGGCACTATCTTTTGTGTTGGAAATCTTCCAGCAAATTTAATTGTTAATCCTGTTAAATAACCAGGTATCACAGAGAATCTTTTTCTTTGAATATTAGCAGTGGGTTTAGTAATTAATGCCGATTTATAAATTTTACCTAATAATCTTCTAATTTTAACATTTTCAGATAAATAAGATAATAAATTAACAATAATATTAGGATCATAGAAAGGATAATGTAATCTAATTAATTCTAATTGAACAGGTTTATTAAAAATTTTACTTAATAATTGAGATAAAACCTTTAATTTCCGATTATAAATATTTAAGAACATAGAATTATTCTGTAATTTATTGATATTACAATTATCTTCAGAATAATGAATAGGTTTATTATAATTAATAAATGCATTATTAAATAATCTTTTTATTCTTTTTTGAGCTTGAATATCTGACATTTTTAATGATTCATTTCTTTTTATTATTATATCGATTATTTTTTTAATTTGTTTTGATGGCATAGTGAAATTTTGTACTACTTCTTTTTGATCATTAAAATTTAATTTATTAAATAATTTTATAATTTTTTGTTTAGAATTAAAATAGGTTGATTTAAATAGTTTTGTAATTTCTTTTTTAGTTTGATAATCTAACTTATTTAATAATTTATTAATTATATTTTGACTCCATTTTGTTTTCAGATGTTTAGATAATTTAACATCAGGATAAAAAAATAATTGAATAAAAATTTTATCGTTTATATAAGATATTCTAGGTTGACTAATTAAACATTGCATTGAGATAAAAGCTGAATGTAATAAAGTATATATATTTCTTATTAATCTAGTATTATTTAGATTAAATTTATAAATATTATTTTGACTTACAGCTAAATCAGGATAATATTTACTAATCAATCTAATATAATTAATATTTTTAATATTATTTTTAGAATTATTATTAACTAATAAATTTAAAGGAAATTTTATATTATTAATTGTATTATTATCAATATATTTATTTATCATATTATCATTAATTTGACTTATATTATTTAATCTTGAATTTGTATTTATTAAAGATTGTGTATTTAATTCTTCTTTAGTTATATTTACTAAATCTAAAGATTTATTTATTTTGTGATAATTTTTTATTTGTTTACTATAAAATTGTAAACTTTTTAATTTTCTTCTGAAAAATTTCATTTTTGTTTTAGAATTATTTTTAAATAAACCATCAAAATTACTTATTACATATGAAGGATTGTGTTCAGTTCCTTTATATTTAGAATTCATAGACATAAATAAAGATAATTTTTGTTTTAAACTTGAATAGAATAAAGGAATTATTTTCCCTATTTTTCTTTGATTATTTTCCAATTTGTTTGTTTGCTGAATTTTTAGTTATTTTACTAACTTAATTAAACATTATCGAAAAAATATAAATAAAGTGAATAATTAATTATATAATAATATGATAAATATTATCTGTACTTTATTTACTTATTTAATAATCCATTAAATACTAAAATATAATGTTAATATATGGGATACGATACAATATAAAAATTATTAAAATAAAGCTGAAAAAAAAAAGAATAAATACTTACTAAATTTTAAGTATTGAATACAAATTTAAAATATTAATATAAGATTGTATCCTTAATATAATAAAATTATATTGTCAGCTCATACTTTTATATTTTAAATATACAATAATATATATTTATATAAAATAAGGAGGGGTTTAAACTAAAATAATGAGTAATATTGAAGTTGTAAAAATAAAATTATATATTATATAATATAGTTGATACTGATACATGTATTGAATCTAATATTACATTAGGGAATATTCCTAATAATATTGTAGGTATTAATAAAGAAATTAGAATAATAAATTCTCTTCTAGTAATATCTAATACAATTACACTATTCATATTAGGTGAATAAGTTCCATATGAGATTCTATTATATAAGAAGATAGAATAACATGCAGATAATACTATTCCAGTAGCTCCTAATGCTGAAATGATAGGGTTAACTTCCCATATTCCAATTAAAGCTAATTGTTCACCTAAGAAATTTAAACTTAAAGGTATTCCAGTGTTACATAATGTAAAGATAAAAAATAAAATAGAGAAAATTGGCATATAAGTAACTAAACCTCTTATATATTTAATAATTCTAGTACCTGTTCTTTCATAAATAATTCCACCTACACAAATGAATAAGGCAGGAGAAACAAACCCATGAGCTAAAGCTAATAAAATAGCTCCTTCAATACCTTGGATGTTATTAGAGAATAAACCTAAAATAACAACACTCATATGAGCAATACTTGAATAAGCAATAAGAGTTTTAGTATCTTGTTGAATAATTGTAGTTAAAGATGCATAAATTAAAGTAATAATAGCAATAGTTTGAACTAAAGGACCAAAATAATTTGTAGCATCAGGTAATAAATTAATTAATATTCTGATATAACCATAAGTAGCAAATTTTAATATAGTAGCAGCTAATAAAATAGATCCAGCTAAAGGACTATCAGCATGAGCTCTATATAACCAACCTGTGAAAGGCCATAAAGGAGTTTTAATTGCAAGAGCTAAGAAGAAAGCTAACCATAAAATTTTTTGTGCATCAGCATTGATATCAACTAATGCTAATAATTGGAAATCTGTAGTACCTGCTAAATTAAAAATTTGTAAAATAGCTAATAACATAAATAAAGATCCAAATAATGTATATAAGAAAAATAAATTAGCTGATCTAAATCTAAATTCTCCAGATCCATATACAATTATTATAATAAATAAAATAGGTAAAACACTTTCAAAGAAGATATAAAATAATAATAAATCTAACACTAAAAATAAAGCTAATTGTAAAGTTTCTAAAATTAAGAAAGCAATTAAAAAGAATTTTAAGTTAGAATTAATACTATAAGCATTAGAAATGATAGCAATAGGAGTAATGAAAGTAGTTAATAATACAAAATATAAAGATATCCCATCAACACCAAAATTTAAATGTCCAAAAGTTAAGTAATCAAATTCAGATACAAATTGAAACTGAGTTGTATTAGAATCGAAATTTAACCATAAGAAAATAGAAATTAATAAATTAATTAAAGAAGTGGTAATAGCAATAGTTCTCATTTTAGAATTACTATTTAAAGTATTTTCTTGAATAGATAAAATAACTAGAGAACCTATTATGGGTATAATTAATAATAAAGTTAACATCTTTTCTTTTTGTTTGTTATTTATTGTGTGTCTTTATTTTATTTCCTAAATGTAGTATTTTTGTCTATGTTAAGTTATATTTAAGATTATATATAACTTAAATGATTTTATTTAATTGTAGAGTGTAACTACACACTTATTAAATAAATAAATTTTAAATTTTAATTATAAAATAAGTAAAGTATTTATATATTGATATTTGTAAAATTTTTATATGGAGAGTAATTAATAAATTTAATTAATTCTTATATAACTTTAACTTAAAATTTGTCTTACTATGTTATAATTTTAATTTATAGGTTTATTATAAATTAATTAGTTACACTAGAAAAATAATTTATACAGAAATTAATGTTTATTAGATAAATTAGGTAATAAAGAAAAGAATAAAGCTGATATATAGATAACAATTAATCTAAATTCAGATATAATGTAAGTATCAAATAATAAAGGTGCGAATACTAAGAATACTAATGATAATATTCCTATAGTAATATATAAAGAATAAGTAGTAATAACTCCAGTATCTAATTTAGCAATGCTATTAGCAGTATTTTCTAATACAGAAGCTAAACCATAAGGACCTACTAATTCAATTACACCTCTATCTAATACTTTAGATATAGTATTACCAGTTAATAATCCAGCTGAAATGATATAATAGTTATAAATTACATCAAAGAAATACTTTCCGTTAAGGAAGGTATAAATTTTTTTCCCTAAAGCAGAATCAGTTAAATTAATAATAAAATCAGGATATACATGATATAAGAATATAGCACTTGTAGCACCTAATATTGATAATAATGTTGGTAATAATTTAATTATTAAAGGTAAACTAAATTCAGCTTCAATAATAGAGATATTATTAGGGTTAATAAAAATAGAATTAGCAAAGAAATCTGAACCCACTCCAACAAATAAATCAGAGAAAATGAATCCAAATAATATACTAAATAAAGCTAAAATAAATAAAGGAATAACAACAGCAAAATTAGATTCATGAGAATTTAAATATACATTTTTAATACCATTTGGTACAGTTAAGAACACTAAACTTATTAATCTGAATGAGTAAAAAGCTGTTAAACCAGCTGTTAAACTTCCTAATATATAAGCATAAATACCTGAAAAACTGTATTGTCCATAAGCTAATTCTATTATTAAATCTTTACTATAGAAACCTGTTAACCAAGGAGTAGCTAATAAAGATAAAGATCCTACTAACATAGTTGTATAAGTAAATGGTAAGAATTTAATTAAACCTCCCATTTTTCTAATATCTTGTTCATCAGCGAAACTGTGAATAACAGCACCAGCGCCTAAGAATAATAATGCTTTAAAGAAAGCATGGTTAACTACATGCATTAAAGCTACATTATATTGACTTAAACCTACAGCCATAACCATATAACCTAATTGAGATATTGTACTGAAAGCGATTATTCTTTTTAAATCATTTTGTACTAACCCACAAGTAGCTGCAAAGAAAGCTGTACTTGCTCCAATTAAAGTAATAACTAATAATGCAGTAGGACTAAATTCTAATATAGCAGATGATCTAATTAATAAATATAAACCAGCTGTAACTAGTGTAGCAGCATGTAATAAAGCACTAACTGGTGTAGGAGCTTCCATCGAACCAGGTAACCAAGAATGTAAAGGAATTTGAGCTGATTTAGCCATAGCTCCCATTAATAATAATAAACTAATTATAGTAATAGCTGTTTCATTCATAAAAGGTGCTAAACTAAAAATTGTTGAATAATCAACAGATCCGAATAAGGCAAATAATGCAAAGAATCCTATACTTAATCCCATATCACCTACTCTATTCATAGTTAAAGCTAATATAGCTGCTTTATTGGCTTGAATTCTAGTAAAATAGTAATTAATTAATAAATAAGAAACTACTCCAATACCTTCCCAACCAATAAACATTACAAAATAATTAGCACCTGAAACTAATAATAACATGAAAAAAGTGAATAAAGATAAATAAGAGAAGAATCTTTGATTATGAGGATCTTCAGCTAAATAAGAAGTTGTATATATATGAATTAATGTTGATATATATAATACAGGTATGAACATTGATACAGTTAATTGATCAAATAAGAATTCCCATGAAATATACATAAATTCTGAATCTACCCAATTAAATAAGTAAACTGAAACAGGAGAACCACATATACCAACTTCATAGAATGCTATTGTCGCTAATAAAGAAGAAATAGATAAACAAGTACATGTGATAATATGAGATCCTGTTATACCTATTTTTCTACCCATAAAACCAGATACAAAAGATGCTAATAAAGGGAAAATTAAAATTGATAAATACATACAAATTTTAAGATCTAATAGAAATATTTCCTCTTAATCTATAAAAAGCTACTAAAATACTTAAACCTATCACTGATTCAGCTCCAGCTATAGAAATAATATAAATACTGAAGGTTTGTCCTATAGTATCATCAAATCCAAATGAACTAATTAAAACTAATAAAGTAACAGCAAGAAGCATAATCTCTATAGCAATAATCATTAAGATAATATTTTTTCTATTTAAGATAAATCCTAAAATACCGATTAAAAATAATAATATTGATAGATTCATAAGTAAAAATAAAAGCTTTATTACCCTTAAGGACATTTAACAAATCTAATTAATTATATAAATAATTTGACATTTAATAATCTAATTACTTTAATAAATAATTGAAAAAGTAAATTATTTTTTTATATGTATAGTTTACTTTTTAGTAAAATAAGTTTTATTCTTTACTTATTTTATATTTACGATAGAATGGGGATTAAACTACTAGTAATTAATTATTAAACAATTTAATAATGTTATTTATAAATTAATTATTAATTAATTTATAATAAGTATTAGTTAGAGTTATTTTAATTAATTATTAATTTGCCAATATTTTTATTTTTGTTTAATTAAACAGAGGTGAAAGTAAAATAAAGACTAAATAATTTAGTATTAATAAAAAGTAATTAATATACTACTGTTATTAACATTATAATTATAATCCTCCCCAGTAATATACTGCAATAAATAAGAATAACCAAACTATATCGACAAAATTGGTAGAGGGGGCTTAAATTATTAAAAGTCTAACCAGAATTACAGAGTAAATCCAATGGTTCATATTATAATTTAGATGATTCATCTGGTAATTCAGATGACGAAGCTTTAGGAGTTAATTCAGAAATATCTTTAAAGTAATCTGATTCTGTTGGTGATCTAGGAGGTGTTGAACCTAATAAATCAAAATCTGATTTATTACTATTATCTAAATAAGTAATCCATATATTGGGATAATTATATATAATTATTCCTGAAATAGTTATAACTATTGTTATGGTGATTACCCAATAATACCAATTAATATTTACATTGGTTTCTTTAATAGTTTTTTCATCATTAATTGAAATAGATTCAGAATTTTTAGTATATTGAACGATTTTTTCATCATTTATTAAATCATCATTTATTAAATAATCTATTATATCTCTAACATATCTTAATATATATTTATATATTTGATTTAAATCAAAAGATACAACGGATGGGAAAACAGCTAAATAATCTGATAAAACTGTAAATTCCGCAAAATAAATCACAATTAATAAACTTTCAATAATTAATAAAGTTTGAAATAAATATTTAAATACTTTATACATAGGATGTGTAATGATAGCTTTAATTATTCCGATTAAGATAGAAATATAGCAATAAATTCCTTTATTAGCCCATTTAAGATTTTTAATGATTTTATAATCTGTATATAATCTAATTACTTTTTTTAACATTGTAACTTTATAACATTTTTATATATTGATAGTGTCTAACAGGGAAAATAATTTAAATTCTCCTCCTCTTATAATTATCTAAATTTTATCATAATTTTATTATTTTTTCTTAATAATGTTATATTAATTTATATTTAAAACTGCTTAAAAAATAAGGAGTGACAATTTGTTTGAATTTGTGTAATTCTTTAGATGAGATATATATTCTATTTCTAGAATGTATAGAACAATTTATATTAAAGTTAGATTTCATTGTGTCAACTAATAATTCAATTCCAGATTTTTCAAAAGCAACAGTATTTAAATGAAAACCAGCTCCACATTTACCACCATCACCCATAGACCAAAAGGCTAATGCAACCGGATCAAGTAATTGAGAAATATTTAATGGGACAGTTTTTACTCTATTTTTGTACCAATTTTCATGTAATGAAGTAAATAATGGATTAATGATAGTATTAAAATATATATATTGATAAGATTTGTTATTAACTTTAGCAAAATTATATCTTGGTTCTGTCCAATTGGTAAAATCTTTGAATAGTTCAAATACGAATATTAATAAATCTATATGAGCTTCTACGTAAATATTATTTGGATTGGCTGTTTGAGTTAAAGAAAAATAGGCACCAGCTTTAGTTCCAGTATTTCTTTTTACTAAAGTTCCATCACTTAAGATTAAACCGGTTAAAACACTTGCTTGAAAGTTTGTAAAGTTCATCATTAAATTCCTCCTCAATAATATACGGCTATAAAAAGGAATAGCCAAACAATGTCTATCATGTGCCAATATAAAATAGCTGATTCACATCCTTGGTGATGAGTATTTGTTAAATGATAATTTATAGTTCTAACTAATTGCACTACAATAAAGATAGTTCCAACTATTACATGAATACCGTGTAAACCAGTTGAACAGTAGAAAGCACTTCCAAATACTGAATCTGATATTGAGAAAGATGAATTAGCATATTCTAAATATTGTAAGAAAGTGAAAAGAACAGCAAATAAAACAGTTAATTCTAATCCTCTTAAAGTATCTTTTCTGTTACCATTGATTAATGCATGGTGACCATAAGTTACAAAAGCTCCTGAAGATACTAATAAAATTGTATTTAATAATGGGATAGCAAAGGGATTTAAGGGTGTTATTCCTTGAGGAGGCCAAACTCCTCCTATTTCAATAGCAGGAGCTAAACTAGCATGGAAGAAAGCCCAGAAAATACTTAAGAAAGCAAAAACTTCACTAACAACAAAAAGTAAGAATCCGATTTCTAAACCTTTTTTAACTTGTTTTGTATGATATCCACCTAAAGTAGCTTCATTTCCTACATCTCTAAACCAGAAAATCATACCACCTAAAGTTAATATAAATCCTAATTCTAATATAAGATCACCAGAATAGTAACCTTGCATATACATTACAGCTCCGATAGTTAAATTTAATAAAGCAAAACTTAATACTATAGGCCATGGAGAAACTTCTACTAAATGATAAGGGAAAAATTGGAAATTATGTGATTTTATCATAATAAATTAAACTTGACCAAAATTATAAATTTAAAGAAACAAAATAACACTCTACGAATGTATGTAATAAATAAATATGAATAAATATTAGAAAATAATAAAATTATTAAACTAACATTATAATAATATTTAACATACTGATATAAATTTAATTATTTAAATGTTAATATATAAATATTAAACAAATATTATATTTAATAAAACACATCATATTTATGTTTTTAGTAGATTGCTTAAGAATAATATAAATAAATTATATTATATATTACTTTTAATTTTATAATTCTAATTTAGAAATTAATTATTTTATTATTTTTTTGTTTTTAAAATAAGGAGGGAGTAATATATAAAAATATAAATATATAAAAATATGAAAATATAAATATAAATTTTATAATTGTTTTTATTTAATTAAATTATTATTCTGTAGCTATATCCATTAAAGTATTTTCAACTAAACCTATTACAGGAACAAATAATACGAACCATGCAAAATAGAAGAATGTTGAAACTTGTCCAATAAATACAAAAGGTTCATTAGGATGTTGTGAACCAATCCACATTAAGATGAAGAAATTAAATACAAATGACCAGAAAGCTACTTTCATAGCAGGTCTAAATTGGTTACCTCTTTGTCTTGATACATCTACAAGAGGTAATATTAATAAGATTAATAATGATCCGAACATAGCTAATACTCCTAATAATTTATTAGGTATTGATCTTAATATTGCATAATATGGTAATAAATACCATTCTGGTACAATACTTGCAGGAGTACTCATAGGATTAGCTTCAATATAATTATCACTATGACCCATTAAATTTGGATAATAGAAAACTATTACTGATAAAGCTAAGAAGAAGAAGAATATTGTGATAAGATCTTTAAACATATAATAAGGGTGAATTGCATATCTATCACCGTTTGATGAAATCCCATTAGGATTATTTGATCCGTGTGTGTGAAGAGCAATTAAGTGAGCTAAAGCTAAAGCTGCTAATAAAAATGGTAAGATATAATGTAATGAAAAGAATCTATTTAATGTAGCATTAGATACTGAGAAACCTCCCCATATTAATTCTACTAAATCATGACCAAATACAGGAATAGCACTTAATAAATTAGTAATAACGGTAGCACCCCATAAACTCATTTGACCATAAGGTAAAACATACAAACTTACTTAATACGGACAATCTCCATAGAAAGCTAGAATAACTTTAAATTCGTTTATTCTATTAGTTAAATTAATACTAAGTAACTAAAAGTTCCGACTGTGCATTAAGCATCATTTCAGACACCCATTAGTGACCCAGTCTGTCGCGATCATTCATATAACCGACGATCTGAAAGTTTAAACTTCTTTAATCGTTTTCACTAATATTGCCAAATAATCTTAAGATTATTCTATATCTCCGTCGAGACATACCACTTTAATCTTTATTTTTCTATGAAGATTGCAAAAAGATTCTTACTTGTGGGACTATGATTTAATAGAATGAAAATTAATTAATAAATACTTAAGGCAGGGATTTTTTAACTTTTTCTTTTTATTAAGAAAATCAAGAAAAATAAATTTTCTTGTTCCTTTTAAGAAAACCAAAATTTCTAGATAAATGTTTAATTAGAGGAGGGGATTATAATAACAATAGAATTTTAATTATTATATTTTTTATAGAAATATAATTTTAAGAGGTTGGAGAATTTGAAGTAGATGCTTTAGGAGTAGTTTCCATTTCAGAAAGATCTTGAAAATAATCTGAATATGCTGGGGATTTTGGAGATTCAGTCTCAGGAGATTTTAATAAATCAGTATCATTATCAATATCTTTAAAATAATTTAAGATATCAGGATAATAATAATATATAATTATTCCTGAAATAGTTACAACTATTGTAATTCCGATCACCCAATAATATGGATTATTTGAAGTAGTATTATTTGAAGAAATATTAGATTCACCAGAGAATGTTTGTGTTTCAATAGGTAATAGGTTTAAATCTTCTTTCAATGTAACTACTTGTTCATTTAATAAATAATCTAATTTATCTCTAATGTATCTTATTACACTTTTAAATGAATCTAAAAAAGCTTTATTGATATTATCTAAATTATTTATTTCTAAAGATAAATATAAGTACGTAACATATGCAATTATTAATATTAATAATATACTAAATATTCATTTTATACTTTTATATGTAGGATGCGAACTAATAGTTTTTGTTATAACAATTACATACGAAATATATAAATATATCCCTTTTTTAGTCCATTTTAAATTTTGAAGTTTATTATAATTTTTAAATAATTTCATTATTCTTGAAAACATTGTTTATTTAATTAATAAAGGTTAGGGATAGTGTCTAACAGGGAAAATAATTTAAATTCTCCTCCACTTATAAAAATTTTTAGTAAATAATATTTTTATTTTATTTTTTTAATACTCTTTTTATTACAAAGATTCAAATTCTTCTTGGAGGGGTGAATTCTTTAAATAATATTTTTATTCTTTTATTTTTGTTGTTTTGACAAATCTTTAACTATCCATTGTCTTTTTACTAAACCTTTTTCTGTTTTTAAGGCTCTTCTAATAGTTTTTTCATTGCAGTTTATAGATTTAGCTGCATCCAAAATAGTAGGATATTTACCATAAATAGTTCCATTAAGATTATATAAAACTACAGGTCTTGTATGGACGATACATTTTAATTTAATTTTATCAGACATAGGAGGTCTATTCAAAGCCTTTTCTCTTAATTTTTCTATTGTTTCAGGAGATAACTTTTTTCCTTTGTTTAAATTACCTATCATTTCTCTTCTTTCATCACTAAAATTATCTCTCATTTTTTGTCTATCTACTTCAGTATGTTTATAACCAAAGCTATTACCTGCTTCAGTTAAAATATTATAATTAGGCAATAATAATTTTAAATATTTGTCTTCTAAATCCAATAATTCTTTATTATTTTCTTTATTAACAATATCAGGATATAAATCTAATATAACAAAAGCGAAATTTTCTATCCCATATTTTTTTACTGCTAATTTAACTATTTTACTACCTCTAAAATAAATTAAATGGTTACTAAATCTAGCATAAAATCTATTAGTTGCAGCGGAACCTATATAGTAATCTTCAGTAATTAAATTAACTATCATGTATATACCACTTAAACCTTTAGTTTCATTTAATATTTGTTTTTTAGTATTTTTTAAATCTAAATCTTCGAAAATAAATATTGGACTTAATCCTAATTCTCTTATTATTGTAATTAATTTTTCTGAACAAGGAAATTCATCACTTCTATTTGAAGTTGAAGAAGAACTGGTACTATAACTTCTAATATTAGGGTTCTGTAAAATGTTTTTTGTTTTAGAATTTAATTTATTATATTTTGTATTTTTCATAATGTACCCTGCCTTAAGTTCATTAATTGAATTTTGTATAATATAACATATGAAATTCAAATAAATTACATAAAAAATACTTCTATTAAACCATTTTGGGCTATCAACGTAACCCAAGAAGGCGATAGCCATCATTAAGATTAATATAATTACTCCAATTGACCAAACTAATATTCTAGGTGATTTATATGAACCATAATAGATATTTCTACCTATATGTCCATATACAAAGATAAAGAAGAAAGAAGCAACATTAGCATGAGTATATCTGATTAACCATCCATTATTAACATCTCTCATAATATGTTCTACACTATTAAAAGCAAAATCTACATGTGGTTGATAATGCATAGCTAAAAAACATCCTGTTAAGATTTGAATTATTAAACAAGTAGCTAATAAAGATCCAAAATTCCATAAATAGGATATATTTGAAGGTTGAGGTGAATCTACTACATAAGAATTAATTAATCTTAGTAAAGAGTGACTTTTAAGTAATCTCATAATAATTTATAATTATAATATAAATTATATAATTAAATTTAATAATGATCTAAAATATTAGTAATAATTAAATTAGCAGTTATTATAAATCACTGACTAAAATATAATATTTTTATTTATTTTTTTTTGGATTATATAGGATTATAAATTTTATTTGTAAAATATAATTTTTATTCACTGTAACAATAATTCTTCTTATTATTATTCTTTTTTTTAGAATGAATTATACATAATAATTGTTAAATATAAGCCCAAGAAGATTTGAACTTCTACGATTATCTCATCAAGATAATATTCTACCATTAAATCATAGGCTTTAATAAAGCAATAATATAAACTTAAGTAATTAATATTAATTTATTCTTTTTATATATTTTACATACAATATACAGATATTTAATTAACTTCTTTTAATAATTTTTATTAATATTTTATTAATATTAATAAGACAAAAATTTTACCTAATTTAACTTATTGTTATACATTATATATTGATAACTGGAGGGATAATTAATATTAATTTAATATATAATATAATTTACTAATACAGTAATTTGAAGGTCATATAACTTAATAAAGATTCTACTATTAGTTAATTTTTTAATAATTATAGAATCTTTAATGTAATTAAGAAAAGTTTATATTTGTATCTTATTACTTTAGTAAGGTGCTATATCAAATGCTACTAATATACTTGGTACTAATATAATAAAGGCTACAGCTATAGGTAATAAGTTAATCCAACATAAAGAAATTAATTGATCATATCTTAATCTAGGTAAAGTAGCTCTGAATAAAACAAATAAGAAACAGAAGATACAAGTTTTTAATCCTAAAATAATAGATTGTAAATTTATAAAAGAATTATTAACTATTATTTCTGGGAAATTGTAACCACCTAAGAATAATATAGCTGACAAACAACTAAATAAAACAATAGAAGAATATTCAGCTAAGAAGAAAAATACAAAAGGAACTGAAGAGTGTTCAGTGAAGAAACCAGCAACTAATTCAGATTCAGCTTCTTGTAAATCAAATGGTGTTCTACTTGTTTCAGCTAAAATTGAGATAAAATAAAATATGAATACTGGTAATAATGGTACTATAAACCATATTGATTGTTGTACTTCAATAATAGTTGAATAATTAAATGATCCTGCTAATAAAATAATAATTAAAATAGCAGAACTTAAAATTAATTCATATGATATCATAGCAGCAGTTGATCTTAATGAACCTAAAAAGGCATATTTTGAATTAGCTGACCATCCTGCAAATAAAATTCCATATACTCCTAACGAAGATAAGGCTAAAGTATAAAAGATTCCTAATGAAAAATCAAATAAAGTTAAACCTTGACCAAATGGAATGATACCCCATCCTAAATAACTAAAAATAAAAGAAGAAACAGGAGCTAAATAGAATAACACTTTATTAGATTGACTTGGAATAACAGTTTCTTTCAAGATTAATTTTAAAGCATCCGCAAAAGGTTGAGCTATTCCATAATAACCTACTACAGTAGGTCCAACTCTTCTTTGGTGTGCAGCTAATTGTTTTCTTTCCACAATTGTCATAAAAGCCACTGATAATAACACAGGTAATATAACAATTAATACATCAATTATATTAATTAATATATTAATAATAGTCAATAAATAATTATTTATCATTAAGTTTTTAAATAAAAGATATTATCATAATCTATCCTTAATTTTCTATTAAAATATTAATAATAAGAATAATTGAAATATAAGTATTTATAATTAATACTACAAACAATATGATCTAAAATCATGATTAAGTTAAGTAAATATATAAGTTTTTTTCTTTAAAAATTTTATTAAATAAATAAGTATTATTAATTATCCCAATATTAGAATAATTGTTAATATACTTAAATTTTTATTTTTACACTGTGACAATATTTAAATCTAATTTAGATTTATATTTAAATATATTCTCTTTTGGACTCGAACCAAAATTTACACTTTAGAAGAATGATGTTCTAACCATTGAACTAAGAGAATTGTTAATTTATTACAGAGTTAAGAAGGAATTGAACCTTTAAATTATTAAACTTTGCAGGTTTACTACAGAACCATCTGTAAACTTAACCCTTAATTAAAATTTTACTACTCTTATAATATTATTTATTTATAATAATATAATAAATATTATTAAAAATAAATTAACTACTTTTATATTTATATTTTTTCTTTAAAAATTTGTTTATTAAAAGAATTAAAGATAAAAGTGTAGAGAATAAATATCTCTACACTTTTTTAATTTATTATTAAATTAATCTTAGAATTTTGTTTTTATTTTTAAGAAGTAAAAAAGACCTCTACTATAATTAGACTTCAATTAGTAAAGGTTACTAAAGTTTTTTACAAGATTTTCTTTATAAAATAAAAGATCTTTAAAGTATATAATGTAAGTAATTTATTTTATAATATTTAATTAGTGTTATAATTAAATAAACCCTAATTATCTCATTTAACGATAAATAAATCATATATTTAACAAAATATAAATTATTATTTATCTTATACTTATTTTAAATAATAAAATATTTAAATAAAGTAGAGATAGTTCATTAAAGAGCCAAATAGAGAAGAAAGATATAAATTATATATGCCACAACTTATCCCATTTTATTTTGTAAATCAATTATCTTTTGCTTTATTAGCTATAATTTATTTAATTTTTATAATGTCTAAATCTGTTTTACCTTATTTTACATTACAACAAGTAATAAGAGTATATATCACAAAATTAGCTAATACTAATAAATAATTAACAATCCAAATAACTAAGTAAAGGTTAATTATATATACTAAACCGGTTACGGGAATTACACAATTACCATTAACAAGATCACGTTTATCCTTATATTTTTTTATTTGTAGATATTATTAAATTAGCGATTGTTTTGGTATTATTATTTAATACGAGAGTTCGCTTTTAACAATTATTTATATTATAAATTTTTAAGAATTAGGTCTGATACGGCTGATACAGAGCCTAAAGTTAAACCTAACTTTATCTTAATTAAAATTCTTTTGATATATATATATACATATTTAATCCTAACTTAATAAAATTTATATCACGTGTGAACAAGAAAACAAATTAATATTTATCTCCTCCTCCTTTTTATAACTTATGAGAGTTATATCTTATCTATTATATATTTATAATTATCTATTAGAATGAAATTAATTCTTTAATTTAATTTATAAATTTATATATATTACTTTAATATAAAAATATTATTAATATTTTATTAAATTTAACTTAAAAGAGTTAAGTAAGTTTAAAAAACTTAAGATTTTAAATGGTAGAAGATGAACTGGATTAATCACTCCCTTTGGGTGGGAGAAGAAGCGTGTTCGAGTCGCGCCTACCATATTAAATAATTAAAATTATTGTAATTAGTATAAATTATACTAATATTTGAATAAAAATTTTATTAAATATGCTTATATTCTTTATATGGTGTTATGGCAGAGTGGTTATTGCGGGGTACTGTTAATACCTTATTCAGAGGTTCAATTCCTCTTAATACCTAAATATTAATTTAATAATATTATTTGTAATAAAGTGTATATAAATTTTGAATAGTTTGATTATTTGTAATAAAGAGTATTATTTGTAATAAGTGTAGGAGAAAAGGATAATAAGGAGGGGATTATTAAATTTAAAATTCTAAATATTAAGTTTATAATAGAAATGAGGTAAGATATGAGGCTTAACTAAATCTAATAGTATATTTCTGGATTTACTTTGTATATAGATTCTATATCTAGAAGATTCTTGAATATTACAATCCAAATTGAACTTATTTTTAAGTACTTTAATAAGAATAGAATGTTCTTCTAAAGTGAAGGATTCAGTACATAGAACAAGTCCATTAGATCCACTCATTTTAGTTCCATCATCCATTATCCAATAGGCTAATCCAACTGGAGTTAATAAATCAGATAAGTTTGTAGGTATAATTTTTTTATATTTTATACCATCAAATCTATAAAATAAATTCCAATAGTAATTAAAACAGGGTAGAGTTAAAGTATGAAATCTTATACTTTTGTATTCTTTACCTGGTTGAGATTTAAGAGTAATAGTTTCAATTCTTGGTCTAGAACTACAATAATCTTCAAATAAAGAATATAGATGATCTATATAGATTCTATTTTTAATAGATTGTTTAAATTCAAGTCTCGAATTAGCATTGTTACTTCTTTTATTTACATACAAATCTCCTAGTAAATTTCCAATAAGAATTTCATCCAATAAGTATGGTACCGTTAAATAAGCTTTCGAAGAAGTTCTATATGTTCTAGAAAAATGATCAATATTTATATTATTTCTCATTAGTGATTATTTAATTAATTAATAAGTGATAGTGTCTAACGGTAGGTATAATTTAAATATCTATCCTCTTATAAAAATTTATCCAAATTTATTTTTTATTATAAAAATTTACATTTATTAAAAATTACTATAGAGTTATTATTATAGAATTATAACTTCATATTATTAAAATGAATATTATCTTTAATTAACTTTAATTATCTTTAATAAATAAGATAGACACCTAAATACTAAATAAAATTAGTAACTAATATTTAAACTAAAAGAAGTGAATAAAAAAAATTATATATTTATAAATAATATAACTTTGCAAACATGTTGAAATTTTGGTAAACAATCTCCTCTTAAGCAGGAGTGGAAGTAATTCCTTAAGAGTTCGAGTCTCTTTGTTTGTAATAAATGTTTCATTGATAGTGTACATAAAAATATATAATAATATTATATACTTACTATGTGATATAGTGTAAAGGTCTGCACGACAGTCTCATCAACTGTAAGTTTTGGTTCAAACCCAAAATTCGCACATTTATTATTATTGTTCATTTTTCTAGGTCTTTTAGTATAATGGTAGTACATTATCCCTTCACGATAATAGTACCAGTTCGAATCTGGTAAAGACTAAAATTTTAATTAATCTAACTAATCGGAATAAAACTATAAATAAGGATAATAGAGATTATTAAGAAAACTACATTTAAGGATAAAAAAATTAAATTTATACCTTCACATTTGATCGTGATTAGAGGAATAGTTATCATTTGGAAAGATAAGGCAATTGCTAATTGTTCTGAGGCAACTCTTGGGTGTTCGAATCGCCTCTATTCCGATTTTTTATTACAAATAAAAGAGAATAATAATTCATATTTCATAACATTAAACATTTAAAGATAAATAATCAATATATTTTTATATATATAATTTAATATTTTATATATATTCTATTTTTAGAAAATTAAGGGCTTAATTAGTTTGTTTTTATTCTTAAAACTAAAAAGAAGTAAAATAATTTATATTTGAATTGGCTTTTTTCTACCAATGCTAAAGAAATTGGAACACTTTACTTAATTTTTTCAATATTTGCAGGTATGATAGGAACTGCATTTTCTGTTCTTATTAGAATGGAATTAATGTCTCCAGGAGTACAAATCTTATCAGGGGACCATCAATTATTTAATGTAATTATTAGTGCTCATGCTTTCATAATGATTTTCTTCATGGTTATGCCTGGTCTAGTAGGTGGATTTGGTAATTACTTATTACCTGTTCAATGTGGGGCTCCAGATATGGCTTTCCCTAGATTAAATAATATTAGTTTCTGGTTATTACCTCCTTCTTTAATTTTATTATTATTAAGTTCTTTAGTTGAACAAGGAGCAGGAACTGGATGGACAGTCTATCCTCCATTATCTTCTATTCAAGCACATTCAGGTGGTAGTGTAGATTTAGCTATCTTTAGTTTACACTTAGCTGGTATATCTTCATTATTAGGTGCAATAAATTTCATCACTACAGTATTAAATATGAGAACTAATGGGATGAGCTTACATAAATTACCTTTATTTGTATGGGCTATATTTGTAACTGCTATATTATTATTATTATCATTACCAGTATTAGCTGGAGCTATTACTATGTTATTAACAGATAGAAACTTTAATACAAGTTTCTATGATCCAGCAGGAGGTGGTGATCCTGTATTATATCAACATCTTTTCTGGTTCTTTGGTCATCCTGAAGTTTATATTTTAATTATACCTGGTTTTGGTATTGTTAGTCATATTGTTTCAACTTTCTCAGGTAAACCTATCTTCGGATATTTAGGTATGGTTTATGCTATGTTCTCTATTGGGATCTTAGGTTTCTTAGTTTGGTCTCACCATATGTTTAGTGTAGGGTTAGATGTTGATACTAGAGCTTACTTTACTGCTGCTACAATGGTTATTGCCGTTCCTACAGGTATTAAAATATTCTCTTGGTTAGCTACTTTATACGGTGGTAGTTTAAGATTTACTACTCCTTTAATCTTTACTTTAGGATTCTTAGCTTTATTCACAATAGGTGGATTAACTGGAGTAATCTTATCAAATGCTAGTTTAGATGTAGCATTACATGATACTTATTACGTAGTTGCTCACTTCCACTATGTATTATCAATGGGTGCTGTATTTGCTTTATTTGCTGGATTCTATTATTGGGCTCCTAAAATAATAGGTAGAACATATAACGAATTATTAGGTAAAGTTCACTTCTGGACATTATTTGTTGGAGTTAATTTAACTTTCTTCCCTCAACATTTCTTAGGTCTTGCTGGAATGCCTAGAAGAATCCCTGATTATCCGGATGCATTTGCTGGATGGAACGCTATCTCTAGTTTTGGTTCTTTAATTTCTGTAGTTGCTACTGTATTATTTGGTTATATTATTTATGATATTTTCGCTAATGGGAAAGAAGTAAATAATAATCCTTGGGCTATGCCTGCTTACTTCACATCATTATCACAATATGAAACTGAAGCTGAGTCTGGTAATACATTAGAATGGTCATTAGCTAGTCCAATACCATTCCATGCATTTAATATGTTACCTGTTCAATCTTAATAAAATTTAATAATTATATTAATTATAATTTCAGTATAATTAAAAAAGATAATGCTTTTTGTAAAATTATTTTATAAACAATAAGTATAGTACTAAATGTAACATTATTAATTTCTATTATATTGTATTTTATTATAATCCCCTCCTTAAATAAAATTAATAACATTATTACAATATTTATTATAACATTAAAGTAACATCTTTAATTCTATTAAATAAATAATTAATATGTAGATTAAAATGGTACAAAATAATATAAAATTATAGAAAATAAAAATATCTCATATAAATAACAATAAATTAGTTAACTTTATTGTTATTATATATATTTTTATAAAATATTATAAGTAATAGAAGTTATAAATTAACTTTTCGGTAAATTAAAGAAAATTAACTTAATTAAAAAAATACTAAAAGTATAAGTATCTTAATTTAAAATTTTTTCATATAGGTTAAGTATTTATTAAAACTAAGCACACAAATAATAAAAATATAAAATATAATGTTCTTAAATAACTTAAATAATTTATTTATAAATTCTCCATTAGAACAATTCGAAGTTGTTAGTTTAGCTAGTTATAATTCTCCTTTATTTTTTAATACATCTTTTGCTCTTACAAATTTAGCTTTATTTTCAGTATTAGTATTATCTCTTATTTTATTTTTACATCAAAATAGTGGTAAAGATAAAACTAATTTAAACTTTAATAAAAAAATGAAATTAATACCAAATAAAGAAAGTATCTTATTAGAAAGTTTATTTGCTAGTATTAATACTATAGTAAGAGATCAAATTGGTAGAGAAGTATATTTACCATTTATCTATTCTTTATTCTTATTTATTTTATGTTCTAATTTAGTTGGTAATATACCTTATACATTTACTATAACAACATCAATAATAGTTTCAATAGGATTATCATTTACTATATTAATAGGTGTAACTATTTTAGGTTTATCTATTCATAAAATTCACTTTTTCTCATTCTTTATTCCTTCCGGAACACCTTTAGCTTTAGTTCCTTTATTAGTTTTAATTGAGTTAATTAGTTATTTAGCTAGAGCTTTCTCATTAGGTATAAGATTATTTGCTAATATGGTAGCTGGTCATACATTATTAAAAATCTTATCTACATTCTTATTTAAAATGTTCTCAGGTGGATTAATAATATTTGTATTAACTTTAATACCTTTTGCTTTATTCTTAGCTATTACAGGATTAGAATTAGCTGTATCATTTATCCAAGCTTATGTGTTTGTTCTTTTAGTATGTTCTTATATTAAAGATGCTATCGAATTACATTAATCTTAAAATTTATTTCACCCCTCCGAATATCTTTATTTCTATTTATTAAAAAATTAATATAATTTTGTTAAATCAAGTATATTTAATAAAAATTTAAAAGAGGGTTTAGAAGTCTAAAACTGGGATTTAAACTTAATTGTGTTTTATTAATTACTAACATTTTTAGTAATAACACAATGATAAATTTAGGAAGGTTCAAGGTATAAATTAATAATTATTAAAATTATTAATTTTAACATAAATAAAATTTTAGTGAAAAATACAAAGTAATTTGGTGGAATTCTTAGAGAAAATATTAAATTAGATTAAACATAAAATTAAAATAAAATCTAACACTAAAGTTTGTTAATTTATTTTTAAACATATCTAATTTTGAAAAATAGAAAACCCTTTATTTAACCTGTGATAAACATTAATATAAATATTATAAATATATATTAATGTATTATATATTAGATCGATCAGAAAAATTTATATTAACAAAAACTGTCTTATAGATATTTATTCTAACTCATTACTACTAATTTATTATTAATTTTATTTTTTTTATATCTAACCTTAAAAGCTGAAATAGTTTAACGGTAAAACGTACCCTTCATGATGGTAAAATAAAGGTTCAATTCCTTTTTTCGGTAAACAATAAATATTTAAAATTTTAATCAATTTTAATATTATTATTAAATTTATATTTTTACTTTTAAGTAATAAATATATATATTTGTGAGGGTAGAATCGGAGACTCGAACTCTGAACATCGTCGCCACAAGACGTCATTTTAACCAATTAAACTAATCCTACCTCTTTTATGTTTTTTAATTAATTATTTTTTTTTTGTTTTAATTAATAAATTTTTTGTTTTAATCTTTTTTAATATAAAATATAAAAGTATCGATGACAATATTGTACAACATCAAATAATTATTAAATAATTAATGAGTATTTTAAAGGGGTTATTAAGGATTACTAGCAAATTTATATAAAAGGAGGCTCCACAGCCAAAAGTCTACATATTGCTTATAATTAATAAAATTGTAGTAATATAATTTTATTAGGAATAAGAAAATTACGAGATGAGACAATCCTAAGGGAAACCTTTTTATTTCTACTTCCTGAAGTAAAACATTTCATTAAGGAAAGGAAAGGAAATCAACCGAGACTCCGAAAGTAATGGTGAGTGAAATCGGATTAGCCAAAATCTAACCTATAATAAAAAATTATCACTATAATATTAAAGTAAACTTAATAAATGATTTTAATTTATAGCTTGTATAATTAAAATTAAAAAAAAATTAAGTTAAAAATATATGAATTAGTTAAATAAATTTAATTAAGTTTAATGAAGGAATATAACTAATAGAATATTTTACATAATTTAAATTATTATAACTAATAATGAAATATTTATTATTTGTAAGAAATAAATGCTTGATGGATATAGATAGATATGATTAATTGTATTTTTATATAATTTATACATAGTAATTACGATTACAACTAAGAAGGTGAATTTATAATGAGACCTGTATTTTATATGTTAGATTTTATTATTTAAGTACGATGGGAGAAAACTTGTCGGAATATAGGGGAACCATCCTCTAAGGCTAAGTATTTATAAATTTAGCGATAGTGAAAAGTACCGTGAGGGAAAAGTTGAAAAGAGTGTAGAATAATATTACTTGTAAAAATAGAAATAAAGATACAAATAATATTAGTTCTTATCGAACATAGTTCGAACGAATGTAAATAACACGCAGTGAAATAGATCATGAATTAGTAACTCTATAAGCAGTCAAAGTCACAAAATGAAAATTTGGAACGTGACAATGGCGTACCTTTTGCATAATGGGTCAGCAAGTTAATAGAAGTAGCAAGGTTTAAAGCCTAAGCGAAAGCGACTATATTAAAAATTTATAATTTATAAAAAATAACAATATGGGATAAGTTACTACTATTAGACCCGAAGCCAGGTGATCTTTCCAAGAACAGATTATTAAAGGATCGAACGGGTGAATGTTGCATTATTCTCCGAAGATTTTTGGAAAGCGGTGAAATGCCAATCTAACCTGGTGATAGCTGGTTTTCTACGAAACATATTTTAGTATGACATCTACACAATATTTATGGAGGTACAGCACGGTAATTCCATACGAATATTAATTAATTTTAATAGGAGTTTAATTTGCGGGGACTTAAAAATCTTACCAATGGAAATAAATCTCGGAATTACATAAATAGATGGTGGATATTCAGACTATTCATGATAAGTTGGATAGTCAAGACGGAAACAGCCGTGAACACTGATTAAGGTCCCGAATGATTATTAAGTGAAATAAAGGAAGTTACAAATTGAATGCAGTTGAAAAGTGAGCCTGGTAGTCGCTACTTATAATGAACGTGTATCAACGTATCAGCCCTTAGATTGTAGCTCCGAAGATTTAACGGGTCTAAAATAATCAACCGATATCGTGTTAATTTTAAAGATAGAATAATAAATTTCTATTTTTAAAATCTAGGTAGTAGAACATTCAGATAATTCATAGAAAATATTCCTCTAGGAAAGGAATACAAACCTAAAATTGACAGTGTTACATTGTTTATAAAATAGGAATCTGAAGAGATAATGCTGACATGAGTAACGTAAAAAGAAAGTTTAAACTTTCTCGCCGAATACGAAAGGGTTATTAGCTAAAGATTAAATCTACTAATGTTAATGCGGTCTCTAAGGTACAAAACCAACGTTTTGACTGATGAGTATAGCTTTGAAAGTCCACATGGAGAATAATTTTTTACTCATAGAATTTCTTTATAAGTAATTATAAGGATAGAAGATTATCTTTAATTAAAATTAAGACATTTTATTAGATTTAATATTGAATTGTTCTTGTTTTATATTAAGTGTATATTTAATATGATTATAATATTTAATTATTTAAATATTATAGTAGAATTTTATATTAATTGGGGCCAGGAAAAAGATGTTTTTGAATAACTTCGATTCTATATTCTAATTTAGTCTTATAATTTTATAAAATTTAAAGTTATAATTTTAAAACCTTTATATCAAAAAATAATATAAATTGTATTTAAATAAGATCAAATTAGTCATTTGATTATTATTAAATATTTATTTTTATATTTGTATAAGCAAAAAATCCTAAATTAGTAGAAGTTAAATTACTTTATATAATTTAGTGAGAGCTGATTAATAAGTAAATTAATGATTTAGGCTAGTTTTATCTAAGTATAGTTTCTAAGCACAACCGTACCCTAAGCCGACACAGGTTCGTAGGTAGAGTATACTAAGGCGCAGAGCTAAAAGTTGTTAAGGAACTCGGCAAATTATCCTCATAAGTTTGACAAGAAGAGGAACCATGAATTTTAGTAATTTAATAACTCCTATTAATTTATTTATATGGTGGCACAAAATCGGAAGCCCCGACTGTTTACTAAAAACACAACTATCTGCAATTATGAAAATAATAGTATAGGTAGTGAGATTTGCCCAATGCCATATTCATAAGTAATAATAATGGGTAACTGTTTCTTTACAAAAAATTGGTTAATAGCGGTCTTAACTATGAGGATCCTAAGGTAGCAAAATAAATTGGCCATTAAATGTGGTCCAGTATCAATAATTTAACGATGGCTTCACTGTCTCTACAACTTGCTCAGTGAAATTGAATTACCCGTGCAGATGCGGGTTACCTCAAAGAGGACGGGAAGACCCCATGCAGCTTTACTGTAGCTAGTTATCATATAAAAAGTTCTATAACCTCGGTTATACAGATAATAGGGAGTCGATTAGACATCTATGGAAAACCTTAGGTCTGAGGTGGAACTGGTATTTATCTTCTTATTTATAAAATTTAAGAGGAAATAGCTGACTAGTTGGCAGTTTGACTGGGGCGGTCGTCTTTAATAGAGTAGCAAAGTACATCCAAATAGATTAAAATTTAGATAATATTTCTATTTATTTAAATAGAAAATATTCTGACAAATAATTTTATATTGTTAATTATTATTTATAATAATTACTTTAAAATCAATTTTTATATTTCATTAATAAGGTATGCTAGACATTAAATGGAGGTTAATGAACCATGAAAGGTTCTGTAGAGTGCAATGACGGTAAGCATGCTTAACTGAAAGACTTAATAGTCGAACAGATACGTAAGTAGGGCATAGTGACCCTTTGCTATATTATGGAATAGACAGGGATCAATTGATAAAAGCTACGCTGGGGATAACAGCCTAATAGCCAGCGAGAGTACACATTGTCCTGGCTGTTTGGGACCTCGATGTCGACTTAATTTATCCTCCAGGGGCAAAACCTTGGAAGGGTTCGGCTGTTCGCCGATTAAAAAATTACATGAGTTGGGTTTAATACGACGTGAGTCAGTATGGTCCCTATCCTTTTGAGGGACAAATAGTAAAAAGGGGGAGACCTTCTAGTACGAAAGGACCAATAGGCTGTGTTTCTCTAGTGTACCAATTGTAATATTTAAAAATTTGAAAAATAAGTTATTAATTAACTTAATCAAATTATAAAACTTTGCATAGTTGGGTAGCCACAAACATATTAGATAATTACTGAAAGTATATCAAGTTCGAATCTATCCCCTAGATACTATCAATGGATTTATCTTTGTTAACTATCACGAGTGGTTATTATTACTTTCCTAATTTTAATCATTTCTTGTAATCGGTATAAAATACATATACTACAATTTTATACTATAGTTATTCTATATTGATAGAAAGTATTTAAATATATATATGTATATTACATATATTTAACAGTATGAGTTACAAGTATTGTAATAATACACAAAGAAAATTAAAAATCCATAAATAAAGAAATAGATCATTTCTTAGATAGGATGCAAATGAATTGATTGTAAAATCGTAAGTTTAGCATTACTAATTTTTAAAATAGACTTGATGTTTTAGGTTGTCAAAAATAAATAATAATATTTGTAATAAGTAAATAAGTAATTATTTATTTTATTACTCTTTTTTAATATAAAACTATTTTTTAATAGTTATTATATACTAATATAATAAATTAAGATTTATATTCTTAATATAAAATATTAAAAGGAACAAAACAATTATTCTTCGATTTTATTAAAGATTTTATTAAAACAAACATATAATAAAATTAAAATTTTTAATAAGAGAATTGATTAAGATAAATCTTAGTATACCTAATTTTTTAATCTAAATTTATCTATCTAAGTATAATATTTATATAAGATATAATTTATAATTAACTATAAGGTATTAAACTCAGTATTTATTATATTATTCAATACAAATAATAATACTGTAAAATTAAACTAAGACTGATAGATTTTAAAAATTTTTTAAATACAAACAATGTTACAAAATATATCAATTTTAAATACTTTATATAATGATGCACCTCAACCTTGGCAAATTGGATTCCAAGATTCTGCTTCACCAGCCTTTACAGGTATTATTGATTTACATAATTCTATTTTCTTTTATTTAATTGTTATTTGTGTAGGAGTTTTCTGGGCTTTAGGTTCTATAGTTTACTTCTATAGTTATAATAATTCTCCTATTGTTCATAAATATCTTAACCATGGAACTTTAATAGAATTAATATGGACTATAACTCCAGCTTTAATTTTAACAATAATAGCCTTTCCTAGTTTTAGATTATTATATTTATTAGATGAAGTAACTTCACCAACTATAACAATAAAAGTAGTAGGTCATCAATGGTATTGGTCATATGAATATAGTGATTATGTAACAGAAAGTGGACAATCTATTGAATTCGATTCTTATATGATCCCTGAATCAGATTTAGAATTAGGTCAATTTAGATTATTAGATGTGGATAATAAAATGATTATCCCAGTAGATTGCCACATAAGACTAATTGTAACAGGTGCAGATGTAATCCATAGTTTTGCTGTACCATCATTAGGATTAAAAATTGATGCTACACCAGGTAGATTAAATCAATGTTCTATCTTAGCTGAAAGAACAGGTACTTTCTATGGTCAATGTTCAGAAATTTGTGGTACATGGCATGGGTTTATGCCTATAGCTGTAGAAGCAGTTTCAGTTCAAGACTACTTAGCTTGGGTTGATTCAATGTAATAATGTTAATTAATTAGTTATTAATTTTTTTTTATAAAATTAGAATAATAGTAATTTGCTCCCCTCCTATTATTATTTACTAAGCTAATTGAAAAAGTAGAAAATTTTTTTTATTTTAAAAGAGATTTATAATTTATATATTTTCATTTGTATTTTTTTTTAGTTTTAATTTATTAATAAGAATTAAGGGGGAATCTGATAATTGGTAATCAACTGTACTTGCACTACTGTAATGATAGTTCGAGTCTATCTTTCTCCAAACCATTAATAAATTATTTAAAAACAAAAAAAATAATTTATAAGCTTCGGTTGCTTAAGGGTTAAAGCGTTCGTCTGAAGATCGAAAGACAGTGGTTCGACTCCATTCCGAGGCATTTTATATAATTAAGTTTAATTATTTTTTTATACTTATATAAAAGCCTGAATAGTTTAATTGGTAAAATTACTTACTTGTAATAAGTCGTTGGCGGTTCAAGTCCACCTTTAGGCATATTAATGCAATAAAAGAGTATAATAAATAAAATATAAAACTAATTAATTATTAAATAAAATTAATGTTTTGTTTATGAGTTATAGTATAATTGGCAAAACGTCTTCCTTTGGCGAAGAATTTCCTCGTTCGAATCGGGGTAACTCAAGATAGAGTAATATCCTTATATTTTTGTTCTTTCTAGTTAATAAATATATATATGTATATATTAAACTTATTCACTTTAATAAAAATTTATTAATATCTTATTATTTATATCTTCCTTAAGTTAAAAGTATATAAGTTGGAAGTATAACTCAAAAGGTAGAGTGTTTCACTTTTAATGAAACGGTTGAGAGTTCGAATCTCTTTACTTCCTTTATAGTAATTATTATTTGTATTAATATACTTTTTACATTAGTTTTATATTTATTTAATTAACTAAAGAGTAATTAAAGAGCATAGTATAATTGGTAATATAATGATCTCCAAAATCATTGTTAGGTGTTCGAGTCGCCTTGTTCTTGTTAATTTTATAAAAGGGTCCTTAGCTTAAATAGGTAGAGTTTCTAATTGTCGCTTAGTAAGGTACCAGTTCGAATCTGGTAGGACTCGTAATAAATAAAAAAAAATAAATTTTCACTAAATAAAATATATAATATACTAAATAATATAATAACTATACTAATTAAAAGAGTAATATTATTTAAATTATAATATACGTCAGACACTATCTTTAAATTATATATTTATAATACTTATGTTAGCTGCAGCAAAATTCATCGGTGCAGGATTAGCTTGCTCAGGTTTAATTGGTGCCGGATTAGGTATCGGACAAATCTTTGCTTCATTAATCGCTTCTACTGCTAGAAACCCTCAATTAAGAGGACAATTATTTGGTTACGCAATTTTAGGATTCGCCTTAGCCGAAGCTACAGGATTATTCTCATTAATGATTGCTTTCTTATTATTATACTCATAATTAATATTAAATATTAATTAGAATTAAATATTAATTAATTGATTAATTTAAAATTTATCTCCCCTCCATAAATTTTAACCTATAATTAAAAATTAAAAGAGTGATATAAATTTAAATCTAACGAGTATAGTAGCATAGACCACAAAAAATAGTGATAACGAGCATAGTTAAGTTGGTATAACCTCTACCTTCCAAGTAGATCTCATCAGTTCGAATCTGATTACTCGTAAAAATGCATTAAAAATTAAAAATCTTAGGCATTTATGCTTATAGCACTTAAGAGTTCGAGTCTCTTTACTTGTATCAATAGTTTATAACCCCACTATTTTGTTTTAATGTCTATTTTCATAATTGCTCATTATTTTTTAAAATGGCTATCCTAAAACTTAATCTTACTATTTTATCTACTTTCTCATTAATTTAATCATAAAGTTTATAAATAATACCTTAGCAAGATAATAACTATAACTTAATAAACTTTTAAATGCAAAAGAAGACATCTTTAGCTTAATGGTAAAGCATTTGTCTTCGAAACAAAGTTTATTGGTTCAACCCCAATAAGATGTTAATATAATAAAAGAATAGGAAATTTATATTCTTACCAGACTCGAACTGATATCTTCTAGTTAGGAATCTAGACATTTTTCCATTTAAATTAAAGAATATTATAGTGGAGGGGGGCTAAAATTATTCAGTATGATTAACCAATACAAAAGCTTTTGTAGATACTAATTTATTATCTTTATAAATTAAATTTCTTTTGTTTGCT